>JAYJMB010058554.1:0-26998 GCA_036873735.1 Pouteria campechiana | reverse complement strand
CTTGCTTAAAAGGTAAACAAGTAAATAAATCATTCAAATCAAATAAAGAAGTATATACAACAAAGCCCCTTTAGTTGTTATATATAGATCTAATTGAACCAATAAGAACAGGAAACCTTGATGGGAACCATTATGCATATGTCATCGTGGATGATTATAGTAGATTCACTGGGTAATTTTTCTAGGTTCCAAAAATGAAGCTTTTTCATTCTTTGAAGTGTTTACCAAGTGAGTGTAGAATGAACAAAGCTCTCATATTATTGCCACAAATAGTGATCATGGTAGAGAGTTTGAAAATCATAGGTTCACAAATTTCTGTGAAAGTAATGGAATGCTTCAAACTTTTTCTATACCAAGAACACTCCTGCAAAATGGGGTAGCTAGGAAGAAAAATAAATCCTTACAAGAGATGGCAAGGACTATGTTGAGTGAATACAATCAGCCTCAATATTTTTGGGCTGAAGCAATGAACACCGCATTTAATATTATCAACATAATCTTCACTAGGCCCTTACTCAACAAAAACTCCATTTGAAATGTTTTATGGCAAGAAATCATATATTTCTTATTTTTGATACTTTTGGCAACAAATGCTTCATTCTTAACAATGATGAGGAAAACCTTAGAAAATTTGATAGCATATTTGATCAAGGAATATTCCTTGGTTATTCCATTGTTAGCAAGCCATTTAGAATATACAACTTAAGACTTAATATTGTAGAAGAATCTTATCACCAGATAATTGGTGATGTGTACGATAGAGTTAGAACTAGATCATCTTATCACCAAGTATGTGATAATTTTGCATTCATTTCTCAACAAAAGCCAACTTGTATAGACCAAGCTTTAGAAGATGAAAACTGGATTTTGGCTATGTAAGAAGAATTAGACCAATTTAAAAGAAATGATGTGTGGACTATTATTTTAAGACCAAACCACCAATCTGTTATAGGTACTAAATGGGTCTTTAGGAACAAATTGGATGAATTAGGAATTATAATGAGGAATAAGGCATGATTAATAGCAAAGGGGTATTGTCAAGAAGAAGGTGTTGACTTTGAATAGTCATACGCCCCAATTGCAAGGATAAAAGCCATTAGAATGCTCCTTGCATTTGCATCCTATATGGATTTCAAGTTATCTCAATTGGATGTAAATAGTACATTCTTAAATGGATTCATTAATGAAAAGGTTTATGTGGAACAACCCCCTAGGTTTGAAGATCCTCATAGGCCAAATAATGTCTTCAGGCTCAAGAAAGCTCTTTATGGTTTGAAACAGTCTCCTAGAGCCTCCTATGAGAGGCTAAGCAAATTGCTAATTGAAAACGGTTTCTCGATGGATAAAGTTGATATCCCTCTCTTCATTAGGCATGCAATGAATGATATCCTTATATTTCAGATTTATGTTGATAATATAGTATTTGGTGCAACTAATGAAAATCTTTGCTAAAAATTCTCCAAGACAATGCAGTGTTAATTAAAAATAGCTTGATGAAGTTTAAGTAGATAAAAAATGAAATTTTCATCCACCAAGACAAGCTCATAAAAGAACTGCTGAAGTAATTCAACATTGAAGATGACAAAAGATATGGAACACTAATAAGCATATCAATAAAGATGTACAAGGATGAAAGAGGTAAATCTATTTGCCATAAACTTTATAGAAGCATGATAGGATCTTTATTATACCTTATTTGATTTATGTATTCTATTTTGATTATGAACAAACTTGGAATGATGAACATGCTTGAATGAAATATGATTTACTATATGGTTTGATGATTTAACACATCTTTGATGTAGAGTGGATTGATATAAATGTGATGAAATGCATGTAATCAGCTTGTGTGAAGTGATGGAAAGAGTGTAATCAAAATTTTGGAAACAGGTTAAAGATGAAAGACATAAAGTGAAGAAATCCATAAATGTTTTGTAAAATAACTTTGATGGATTAGGATTCAGGGATATATTTGGCGAAGTTGGCAATTTGTGAACCTCAACGAATTCAAATCAGGCGAAGTTGGCAAATTGTGAACCTTGACGAATTCAGAGTCAGAGGAATATCTGGCAAAGTTAAACTTTGATAGATTTTTCTATGAAGGAAAACATTAATAGTTTTTCATAAAACGTTAATGGTTTTTGGGTAAAACATCGACATTTTTGGCACCGTTGTAGGCAATTACAAGATCTAGAAATGAAAAAACTTCGACAATTTCTTTAACCTCTTTTGAGAGTTATCTCCCAATAGTTAAACACCTATATTAATTGGACATATGTTGAAAGAAAGTGTGTGGGAAAATAGAGAAGAAAATTCTCATAGTGTGATCAAGAGAATATCAAGAGATCAAGATTATAAAGAGATTCTAACTTTGGTTTTGTGGGTGAATGAAGCTTGGATAATCACAAGCACTGAAGTTCACCTGAGAGTAAAATTAGTTGTAAGCCTTTCATTATGACATTCTTTATTGTGTTGATTGTACCTTGGTTTGGGTTATAATCATTACAGGTTGTGTAAGTGATTCATTTATATTGTTACTTGGAAGTGGAAGTCCAAAGAATAGAGTATCTGTACCACTATAACTTTGGGATTAAGTTGAATAGTGGAACCCAAGTCTGTGATTCTGATTTGGAGAGTAGAATAGGTTGAGAGATCAAGAAAAATAAAACCAAATCAAAAGGTAAGAGATCCTAAAACCAAATCCTAAAAGCAAATTCTGATCAATTTGATCTTGATTTAGGTGAAGAAGATAAGAAAATTGCTATGCTCACCCGACGATTCAAAAAATTTCTTCAAATAAATAACAAAATGAATAACAGATTTGTAATAACTCAAAGAGTTCAAAATAAGAAAGGTGATATGAAATTCAAAACTAAAACTTTAGTGAAAAAGGAGGAAGAGGAACTCACATGTCATAACCGTGGCAAAAATAGACATCTAAAGAGAGTATGCCTATCTATCAAAAATGACAAAAAGAAGAACCAGAAACCTCAGAATTTTGGAGCTTGGTGTGACAATGACTCATCCATCTCTATGGATTTTAAATATGAAAGTAAGGAATCTTATATTGGTCTAATGGCACATGAAGATGAAGATAAATAGAGTGATGCTTCAGATGAGGTAAGTTATGGTGAGTTCTTGTTTAAATTGCAAAATGAACATATTGAACTTCTTGATGAATCAAAATTGATAACAGAAAAACATGCAAAATTAAAAAAAGAATTTTAGATTCAAAAAGAAGTGAAAACTAGAATTTAATGTTCTTTTTAATGAGTATTTAAAATTGATATCTGAAAATGATCTTCTGAAAAATGACTCAAAGAAATTGTCAGATGAAAACCAAAAGTTGAATTTGTATAGTACTTTTTTGAAAAATATGATCAATTAGATAAAGAACAATTGTTCATTTTGTCAAAACCATATTACATATTCTAGAAAAAAAATTTAGATTTCACAAAAGGCAATGTTATTTTTTCAACAAATTTGGGTACATTACTTACAATTCTAATGTAAAAAAATTATAAAATAATAGAATAAAATTAATTTGGGTGCCTAAACAAACTATTTTCCTACCTGACAAACATGGACCCATGATGTGGGTACCAAAGACTTGACATTTTCCTTTTCAAGTTTACTTGACTTCAAGAATAAAATCCAGCTGGTACCTTGAAAGTGGATGTTTATATCACATGATAAGAAGTAACATTTGTTCAAAGAATTTTTTCAAAAGTTTGTCTTTTCAGGATAAAGGTAAAGTAACTTTTGGATACAATAATCAAGGAATAATCAAAGGAATTGGAATAGTAAGTATTTCAGGTATGGATATTATTGATGTGTAGTAGGTTGAAGGTCTTAAACTATGTGACAAAGGTTTTGAAGTTGTGTTTAAGTCTAATAAATGTATTATTCATAATAATGTAGGAAATAGTATATATTGTGGAAAGCAAAATGGAACTATGTATACCTTGGACCTTAGTGCAAATCATGTAAATTGTGTATCTCTAGTAGACAATGAGGCTTTAATTTGGCATAAAAGTTTTGGTGATGCCAACATGTATACAATTAAGAAGCTTATAAAACTTGATCTTATGAAAGGCTTACTAAAAATGAAGATCAATATGGATCATGTATGTGATGCATGCCAATTTGGCAAACAAACAAAACCTTCTTTCAAATAAAAAAATGTTATTTCTACATCAAAGCCTCTTAAGTTATCGCATATGGATCTTTTCAAACCTACACATCAAGAAGTTTAAGTAGGAAATAGTATGGGTATGTAATTATTGATGATTTTTCTACATATACTTGAGTACTATTTCTAAGTGGAAAAGATGAATGTTTTGAGCTTTTTAAGAAATTTCATCACAAATTCAAAATGAAAGTGGAACATGAATTTCTCTCAATACGAAGTGATCATGATAGAGAATTTAACAATATTCAGTTTAATGACTTCTATGATGAACTTGGAATAACTCATATTTTTTCTGCATCTAGAACTCCATAACAAAATGGAGTGGTTAAGAGTAAGAATAGAGTTTTAGTTGAAATGGCTAGAATAATGTTAATTGATACAAATCTTCCTCATAGATTTTAGGCTGAAGTTGTAAATACTACATGTTATATAATTAATTGTGTTTACATTCATCCAATTCTAAAGAAAACTTTTTATGAACTGTTGAAAGGTAGAAGGCCAAATATTGCAGATTTTCATTTCTTTGGCTGTAAATGTTGTAATGAATAATGGAAAAGATAACCTTGATAAATTTGAGAAGAAGAGTGATGAAGGTGTATTTCTAGGGTATTTTCTTCTAGCAAAGGATATCATATCTACAATAAGCAAATATACATAGTAGAAGAGTTAGTCCATGTAAAATTTGATGAGACTAACTCTTGGCCGAGAAAGGTTGATAATGCAAATGATGAAAATGTGATATTTGATTTTCTTAAAACATTAATTGAAGCTCATCATTGATCTAAAGATTTACCATGAGTTGAGTCATAAAATCTACCTGAGGAAAACATTCATGAAGAATAGGTAAGTGAAGGTGAGCTAACTAAACCGATATAATCAATTCATACTAATATATATCATCCATTAGAAAATGTTGTAAGAAATGTGTATGACAAAGTCAGAACTCATAGCTCATTTCATAATGTCTATGGTAATTTTGCTTTCTTATCTTACATTGAACCCCAAATAATAAAAGATGTCATTTTAAATGAAAATTGGATTATAGCAATGCAAGAAGATCTAAATCAGTTTAAACATAACAATGTGTGGACACTTGTGCCAGAACCAAATGATCAGTCAGTTATTTGCACAAAATGGATCTTTTGAAATAAACTTGATGAATCTAGGATTATTGTAAAAATAAAGCAAGTCTGGTAACACAGGGATATTTTTAAAAAGAAGGAATAGATGATGATGAGACATTTGCACATGCTGCCAGACTTGAGGCCATAAGAATGTAACTTACTTTTGCATCATTCAAATAATTTTGATTATTTCAAATGAATATGAAAAGTGTATTCTTAAATGGATATTTAAATGAAGAAGTGTATGTTAAACAACCTCTAGGCTTTAAAGATCATGAACATCCAAAATATGTATTCAAACTCATAAAAGCATTGTATAGTCTTAAACAAGCTTCAAGAGCTTGTTATGAAAGGCTGAGTGAATTTTTACTAAGTAAAAATTATCAAAGAAGTAAAGTTGACACAACCCTATTCATTGAGCATAGTCATTTAGACATTCTTATTGTACAAATCTATATGGATGATATCATTTCTGGCTTTACAAATGAAAAATGTTGCAAGGATTTTGCATACATGATGAAAAGTGAATCTGAAATGAGTATGATGGGTGAATTGACACTTTTCCTTGGACTATATGTAAAATAATCTGATGAAGGTATTTTCATTTCACAATCAAAATACATTAAAGAAATGTTCAAGAAATTCAAAATAAAAACTTAAAATGCCTGCCTACTCCTATAAGTGCTAGCATCAAAATGGACAAAGATGAAAGTGGTAAAAGTGTAAATCAAAGATTATATAGGAGTATGATTGGTTCTCTATTATATCTAACTGCCAGTAGACCTGACATTTTATTTAGTGTGTGTATGTGTGCTCAATTTCAATCAAATCCAATGGAATCACACTTATTTGTTGTTAAATGCATTTTTAAATATCTTATGAATACATCTCATTTAGGTTTATGGTATCTTAGAGGATCTTCATTTGATTTAGTTGGTTATCCTAATGCTGACTATGCCGGATATAAGGTTGATAGAAAAAGTACTAGTGAAACTTGTCAGTTCCAGGGAAGTATGTTTGTATCCTGGCACTCTAAGAAATAAAGTACTGTTGTAGTATTAATAGCTGAAGCCAAATATATAGCAGCAGCTAGTTGTTATGCACAAATACTTTAGATGAAATAATAGTTAAGTGACTATGACTTTAATATGAAATGTGTGCCAATCAAATATAGCACTAAGCATAATAGCATAATAAATTTGACTAAAAATCTAGTATTACATTCACGCTCTAAACATATTAAAATAAGGAATCACTTAATTATGGATCATGTTCAATTGAAAGATATTTCGGTTGAATTTATTCCAACTGAAGATCAACTGGCAGACATTTTCACAAAACCACTTCACACTGATAGAGTTTTACAAATAAGAAAAGAGTTAGGCATTATTGATGCATTTGCATAATGAATAGCATGCATAAAATAAAATATATATTTATTTGAATTTTATCTATATTAGAAAACATCAATAGATAATAAATGTCAATGGATTGTAAAAGTCGACAGATTAAAATGTCGATGGATTCGGAGTCAACATTGTAACTTAAATACGCAATTTGTGTGACAGCTACTCTTCTTCTCCTTAAAGCTAGGGTTTCTATTTCTGAAAAACCCATTCACTCCCTCTTGGTTTTCTCTCTTCCCCATCGCTCATTTGGATAGATTTAGGTCGATTTCTTCCATCCTTCTTCATCAAAACATGGTAATGCTCTGATTTTCTTGTTTACACTTTCAGTTTTTTATTTTCCTTTAAAAATTCATAGATTTGAAGTTTTTCTTCAAAATCCCTTCTAAGTTCCATGTTTTTATCATGAGAAATTGTTGCAATATGTCTAAATCAATTCATATCCTTGAGTTTAAGAAGGATTTTTGCAAAGCCCCTTCATTCACTCCAAAAATTCTAAAATTTGGGGCTTTTAGAGTTTTCAAATTCGCAATAACCCTATTCTCATTTCCAAATCTGTTCATGTGATTCATTATGTGAAAATTTTTCATTCTATACATGAATATTGTGGTGATTATGTGATGAGATGCCCTATTTGCTCATTGACAATTTCTTCAATTTTTGGGTTAAAACCTTGTTTTCATGTAAGATCCATCACTTTCCATCCATCATTATCCATATCCATGACTAAATTACATTTCATCTTTGAATGTCTATGAATGTCATTTGTTTTTGACAACCCCTATTTTTCCAAAGTTCTTACTATTCCATTAGTTCTTGCACCTAATTAAATGTCCTTCAAGTTGGATTTGTGATTATTCTATGGTTAATGTAAATAGACTTTGCTTGGTTGAAAGTCATTGTAATGTAGATTATTGTGTTTTAGTTATGACAAATATACCCACCATATGCCAATAAGTGTGTTGAGGATGAGTCCTATTTTGACATTCCTTGATGTTCAAACCTTCCATTCTGATTATATTTGAGCCTTATCCTTTGATTGGCTTTAATATAAGTTGTGTTATATCTTTTGATCTTTATCAACATAAGCCTTGAATCATAAAATCTTCATTTTCATTTTAGTCTTTTTGACAAAAAGTTGTTATGTCAAAGAAGGCATCTTATGAGCAAAAAGGAAAGAGGAAGTTGGTGGATTCCTTTGATCCTAGAGCTTCTCTTCCTAGAATAAGAAGAAGAACAAGAGGAATTTTTATACAAAAACCCTTTGAAACTCAAGGAAGACCAACTACTCAGGAAAATCCCATCAATGTTGATGAACAACAACTTTCATTTCCTGAACCGACACATGAAGCAAAGCCAAGGACTCCAAGCGAATCCTCTCCATCTCTTATTCATACTTCTCCCAAACCAAAACACAAAAAAAGTATACCTTCTAAAACCAAACCTTTTCCATTAACTAAAAAGTCCAAATCCACTCCAAAGTCTTCCATTCCAAGAAGATATACTCTTAGAAAATGAGTTCATACACCACATCAAAAGAAACCCACTTCCTTACCAAAGAAACAAGCCTCAGTAGATCCAAAATTAAAGAACTTCAGATCTAAGAAGGACAAGTCAGATTTCCACATGAGATTTGGGCACAAGAACTATACACAAGGTAAGTTCTTGAATTATAAATTGTTTAAAGAATAAGGGTTTTAATTTGTTAATTGGTTGAGAAAATTTGAGATTTTTGAGTTCTTGTCAAGAAAGATAATGATATATTATGAATTGGTGAAGTTGTTTTGTATTTATCTACATGAAGAGGAGGGAGAGGATGGAGTTTATGTTTATTCTTCTTATCTCTACAGGAAGGAAATAAGCTTCACTACTAAAGAGTTTGCTTCCATCATGGAACTATGATAAAACATATGATCGCAAGAAAGTTATTGAATGTTTGATGGGGAAGGCCTCACTATCAAATAAGAAAGGAGGATTCCTAAACAAAGAATTTTCTTTTGTGGAGTTCAAACTAATTCATCATATAGTGATCCAGTGTTTATTCCCAAGGAATGGAGAACATGATGCAGTGAGTATTCTTGAATGTGTTTTCATTACTGCATTATCTATAACTTGGAGTATGATCTTGTAGATACTATGTTATTATACATGTTCAATTAGAAAAATAGAGCTAATGGACATCTCCCATATGCCATTTATTTAACAAGACTATTTCCACACATTGAAATAGTCTTTCTGATTATGTTCCAACTTGTCCTTCAAGTTACAATGAGATAAACATTGGAACACTTAGATGAATGAGATACATTAAGTATGATGATGGTAAGTGGAGATACATTTCAATTGTGCCTAGAGATAATGAAGATGAGATTCCTATTCTAGAAGATGATACAGCAAGAGCTGAAGCTGAAGTTGAAGGAAATGATGAGGGTGAAGATTAGTTTTAGCAAGATGTTCTAGGAGACGAGTAAGATCTAGATGAGGAGGAGGGTTCTCATGGAAAGAATGGGAAGAATCCTTAGGCTGGAGATGATTCAACAGACATTATTTCAGATAGTCAACACACTCTGGCCACATCCATTCTAGCTCCATCTCATCCCATTCATCCTTCTAATCCTACACCTCATGTCACAACTACTTCAATTTCTCCTTTTCTTGATGTTTCTACCTTGCAGGCCTTACTTGTAGCTAATCTAAGATCTCTCAAAGTTGACTTGCAGGCGAACATATGGGAGCAAATTCATGCTTCTACATCAGCTGATCGATTTGACTCTACAAAGAAAAAGTCATCTCCTTCCAATTGATTCTAAAGTTTGAAGACCTAAGAACATTTTAAAGAAACTATCTCTTGTCTTTTTAAGGATTTGAAGCTATTTAACTGCCTTATTATAAATTATTAGTTTAAGTTCCATAGTCAGACTCTATGAATCACAGTTGACATTCACACACTTATAACTTTCAATTCATACTGCTTATATCTTTCTTGTTCATTCTCTATAATGCTGCATTCCTATCTTTTTGCTTTTGACAAAAAGGGGGAGAAATTTTGATTTAGTTTGCATCGATAAACTAAAGAATAACCATGTGGACAGGGGGAGGAATGTTATTTTAAGTTCATCCATAGTATGTTTTATCATCATAAAAAGGGGGAGAATTGTTTGATTTATGTTTTCTATTTTGATGATGAACAAACTTGGAATGATGAACATACTTGAACGAAATATGCTTTACTATGTAGTTTGATGATGTAACACATCTTTGATGTAGAGTGGATTGATGTAAATGTGATGAAATATATATATAATTAGGTTGTGTGAAGCGATGAAAAGAGTGGAGACAAAATTTTGGAAATAGGTTAAGGATGGAAGACATAAAGTGAAGAAATCCATCGATGTTTTGTACAACAACCTCAACGGATTAGGAGTCAAGGACATGTCTAATGAAGTTGGCAATTGGTGAACCTCAATGGATTCAAATTAGGCGAAGTTGGCAAATGGTGTACCTTGACAGATTCAGAGTCAGAGACATGTCCAGCAAAGTTAAACTTCGATAGATTTTTCTATGAAGGAAAATGTCAATGGTTTGCCATAAAACTTTAATGGTTTTTAGGTAATACATTGATGGTTTTGGCACCATTGTAGGCAATTACAAGTTCCAAAAAATGAAAAAACTTTGACACTTTGTTTAACCTCTTTTGAGAGGTTATCTCCCCACAGTTAAATGCTTATATTAACGGGACATATGTTGAAACAAAGTGGTTGAGAAAATAGAGAAGAAAAATCTTATAGCGTGATCAAGAGAATATCAAGAGATCAAGATTATAAAGAGATTCTAACTTTGGTTTTGTAAATGAATGAAGCTTGGACAATCAGAAGCACTTAAGTTCACCTAAGAGTTACATTGGTTGTAAGCCTTTCATTATTACATTCGTTATTATGTTGATTGTACCTTGGTGTGGGTTGTAAACCAAGAGATAGTTGAATCATTATAGGTTGTATAAGTAATTCATCTATATTGTTACCTAAAAATGAAAGTCTAGAGAATAGAGTATCTGTACCACTATAACTTTGGGATTAAGTTGACTAGTGGAACCCAAGTCTGTAATTGTGACTTGGAGAGTGGAGTAGGTAGGGAGTGTCAAACTACTATAACATTTATGTTCTTAATTCATGAGTCATTGTCTTTACAATACATTTAATCGCTTTCATAAGATTGCATTAGTTTAGCCATACGACAGGACCAACATACTTGACTGCCAATAGACTAGACATAATGTTTAGTTTCTTCATGTATGCTAGATTCCAATCAGATCCAAGTGAGTCACATCTTATTGCTATAAAAAGAATCCTTAGATATCCTTTATACACTTCAAACCTTAGTTTGTTCTATCATAAAGCTTCAAAAAAATTTAAATTGATTGGGTACTCAGATGCTGATTTTGTTGGATAAGGTAAATAGAAAGAGTACCTCATGAACTTGTCAGTTTCTTGGAAGCATGATTATGTCATGGTTCTCCAAGAAACAAACATCTATTGCATTATCAACTATTGAGGTTGAATATAGTTACAAGTAATTGCTATGCTCAAATTTTATGGATGACATAACAATTAGGTGATTTTGGTTTGAAATATGTTAATACACCCATCATATATGATAATACTAGTGCCATAAGTCTGACAAAGAATCTAGTGTTACATTTCAAAACTAAGCATATAGAGATTAGGCATCATTTTATTAAAAGATCATATTCAAAATTACAATGTCTGCTTAGAATTTGTACCAATTGAAGATCAGTTAGTAGATATTTGCACAAAGCCACTTCCAGAGGACAAATTTTGCAAAATTAGGAGAGACCTAGGCATATTAGATCCATTTTCATAAATTGTGTATTATATGATTTAATTGTCTTTGCATGAATGCTATATTTCTATCTTTTAAAATGTTTCTGAAGCATCTTAGAAACTCTAATTGAGTTTAAGAGTCTTTTCTGTACTATAATTTCCTCAAAACTTCTCAAGTTATTAGCTCAGAAATTCTAAAGCACATTAACACATATTAGCCTTTTTTATTATGACCAAAAGGGGGAGAAATATTAGAAGAACTTAATTCACCCCTTCAAGGAGAAATATTAGATAATTTAGTACACCTATTCAGGGGGAGCCTCACTAAGTTAGTAGAAGCACTAAATATTAAACGTACATTTATTAAACAAGCATTTAGTTGCTTTAAATTTCTCAATTGCATGTTTCATGAAAGGTTCATCACTCGATTTTTTGTCATTGTCAAAAAGGGGGAGAATATTGAGTTTAATCTTCCAATTTAGCTTGATTTTGATGATAAATGTAATTAAGCAGTTAAGTTTTGATGATGAGAAAACATATGAGTGAAGAGTTAAGCTACTAAATATTTATTTTCCAAGTGATGCAGTGTTAATCTATTAAAATGAATTAAGGAAAGTAATTTTTAAGCTTAAAGTGTATATTATCAAGGTGTCTCAGAAAGAAGATAATCATTAAAAAGTATTTAGAAAAAAATGACCAGAACCATTTTAGAAATATTCAAAAGCACTTCAGAGACGAGGTGCAAAGTTGTCATGCCCCACCCCAGGCCTATTTTTTTTACCATTAACCCATAATTTTCCTATTTCTAAGGAGAACTTCTGCTAAAAATTTGGTAATGTCTTTGTTGGTCCCAAAGGTTAGGCAAATACCCAAGAGGAAAAGGATGAATTGGGTACTTCAAAAAATTTGCTAAACCCCTTTAGGATGAAACATTCCTCTAGCAATAAATCTAATTACTCAATCAATCAATGTATGAATAAATAGACATAAGGATTTTTATAACGGTTCGAGTAAACATTCTACTCTACTCTTCTAAGAATACTCTCCTCTTAGTGTCTTGGATTCTATTATCTCCAATGGCAGAAATACAATAGTGTTTCTAGCATTCTTCTTGATTCCAACTCCATGGGGCATCAACACAGTACTCCCAGCACTCTTCTAGATTCCAGCTTTAAGAGGCATGATCACAGTGCTCCCAGTACTCTTTTAGATTCCAACTCTAGGGGTGCAAATAAATAGCTCTTGTCTATACTCAGATAATCATATCTCTTCTTGAGTCTAGTCTCAACCACTAGCTCAATGGACTTACAATGAATAAAAGAAGTTAAAGCATAGATACTTCTCAATAAGATAGGGGAAGGTCTCTAAAAATAAAACATAGAAGTAAGTGTTCTTTCCAAAAGATGATTGAGAGCCTTCAAAGAAAGTTGAGGAAGGTTTGAATATAAGACTTGCAACTCTTGAAAGATAACAGAAGATTTTGGCTCAGTTCAGTAAATGCTCTCAAGAAGGTATTGAATATTTTCCTTTGATTTCTCTTTCATGAGCCAATGATACTGCATTTATAACTACTTTGAATTCCAGACATTGGTGGTAGGTGAACTCCATTAATGATAGAAGATCATTCTGATTAGCACATTTGAATTTTATAACTTATGCTTAATCCTCATCTGCTGAAATGCTTGCAACGCTGACCTTGGAGAAGATGATTTCTTGATTCTTAATAAGTATCGGCAAAAGAGTTGTTGCAATTGTTGATTCTTTCATCAATATGAAAAGGACGTCATTAATGCTGAATAAAGACTAATAATTCAGTTTGCCTGTTACTTGTCTTCACTTATGATAAACAAGTTATCTATGCAACTATTCATCAGACAAAGTCATTTCATCTTCCAGTTTATCTATGGTAACTAGCAGACAAATCATGGAGGTATAGACAAATCATAATTTCATCACTTTGTCTGTTGGATTGTCTATTGTAAGTAATAGAAAATTATAGAAGAATAGACAAATTATCTTTCTAGCACTTTTGTCTGTTGGATTATCTATTAATTATAACAGATAGACCACAGGAGCATAGACAAATTGTCTCTTTAGCACTTTGTTTGTTAGATTATCTATTGCAAGTAACATACGGATTGTAGGAGCGCAAACAAAGTCTCTCTTCCACACTTCATCTATTGAATTGTCTATTGTAGGTAACAGACAAATTTTTGAGGCCCAGATGAACTATCCTTTTGTCTGTTGGATTATCTGTTGTAGGTAGTAGATGAATTTAGAGGTACAAATAAATTCCATTGCTCCATCAAAAGGACTCCACTGCTTCGCCAGACGAACTTCACTTCTTGGCCTTTGTCTATTTTTAATCGATGATCATTGGCTTGGTGAGTTATATGATTATGGTTCACTTATGACAGATGAAGTCTCTGTATGCATGTTACTTTTTATTTATCGAATAAAATCTCCACTTCGATAGATGAATGGAAACTCGATTGATTCCTTTTCATTTAAGTTTTGTCTAAAGAGGTACTTTGTCTTTTGCTTTTGCACGAGCCCGAGTCTTTTCAGTTAGATAGATTGATGCCTTGTAATATCTTCTCTATGTTTATTTCTCCATGAGGTCTACAACTTGGTTTTACATGTTAAATACTTGGCAATAACCATTAGTATATAATCTTTAATCAAGTTTTGTTTATCATTGAAACCATATGTTTATACTAACATTCTCCCCCTTTTTGATGATGATGAAACTTGATTAAAAATTATCTCATAAAAGATAATCTCCTCTGAATGTATGCAATCTAATAAAAATATTTTGCAAAGTTTAATCATTCCTTAAGTTTCCTTTTTCTATTATTTTCTTGACTAGTTTTATATGTATTCTCCCCCTCATTATTTCAATATTATGCATTCCCCTTTGAGATAATTTATAGATGCTTTCTCCCCCTTTTTGTCATATCAAAAAGAAATAGAGCTCTGATAGAACACACACACAGATAGAAGTAGCTTGAAAGTAATGAAGTCATTTCATTTGATTTCAGTACAAACAAAGCTACAAACACATAAAAATAACTCATTCTACAGTTTAAGCGCAGGAGAGGTTATGTGTAAGACCGCGGGTGAAGGGAGGAGGGTGGAGAACTTTGCATTACAATGAGTGATACAAAGTTTCAAGGAAGGGAAGAGGGGAAGGAGATGATTAATAAGGCACTTGAAGCCTCCTTTCCTTTCTCTTCAAGAACCCCAACCAAGGATGAAGTTGGATGTACAGGCAAAGTGGCTGAAATACAAATTATGTTTTTGAGAGCCGCATCTTGAAGAGAAATACTTCTAAAGAGATGGGTGAACTGGAACATTGTTGCAAATAGAAGTAATATCGTCCCAGCAAGAGAAGTGAAGAAACATTCTTGGGTGATTCAATTTCCACCACTCATTGAGCTGCCTTTCATATGTTCTTCCTAAATGCCCTTCCCTAAGTTGCTTCATCATTGTGGTGCAGAGAAGGATTGTTGGTCATAGGTTAAAATAGACTCAATGTGGGGCCTATACAAGGTAGTTGATATGATATTTCAAGAAAGAAATAATAATTCATGCTAAAAATAGATTGTGATGTGATTTCAATAGTTGTAAATTGATTTTGGCAAGAAAAGGAGGTGTACTTGAGCTCAAAAACTATGATCCAAATAAAGTGAGAATAGAACAGTATAGGGAAGTAACTTACTTCATTTGAGACAAAGTTAATCTCATGAAAGCATATCAAAAATAGTGCAACTTTAGGCATAGAAAAAATAATGATATCATTCTCGGGTGACCACATTTATCATGCCTAATTCTCCTCTAATGGTGCAAAAAGTTTTTAGAGGAAGTGCCTTAGAAAAGATATCAGCAAGTTGAGCATTTGTAGACCCATATTCTAGATATGTTTCATTTTTTTCTACATGATCTCTAATAAAATGGTGCTTAATTTCTATATAATTGGTTCTTGAATGTAAGATGAGGTTCTTTGTTAAGCATATGGCATTAGTATTATCACATTTGATGGGTATGTCTCTATAGGTCAATCCATAGTCGAGAAGTTTTTGTTTCATCCACACTAATTGAGCGCAACAACTTCTAGTTGTTGTATATTTAGCTTTTACTGTAGAGAGATCAACACTAATTTTCTTGCTAGAGAACCATGATACCAGACCATATTTTAGGAATTGATAAGTTTCACTAGTAGTTCTTCTATCAACTTTGTATCCTCTAAAGTTAGCATCTAAATATCTAATTAGTTCAAAACTAATTCCCTTGGGATAATAGAGTCCTAGATTTGGTATGTCAACCAATTACCTAAAAATTTATTTCATTACAATAAGATGAGACTCTCTAAGACCAGACTGAAATCTAGCACATAAGCATACACTAAAGAGAATATTTAGTCTAGATGCAGTAAGGTAAAGAAATGATCCAATCATACTTTGATATTATTTTTGATCTATAAGTTTACCTTTTTCATCCTTGTCTAGCCTCATTAATGTGCTCATTGGAGTGCTTGCTGCTTTAGTTTCTTCCATTTTGAACTTTTTTAGCATTTCTATAGTATATTTGGGTTAGCAAATGTAATTTCCATCATCTCTTTGCTTGATTTGCAGTCTAAGGAAATAGTTCAATTCTCCCATCATACTCATCTCAAATTCAGCCTACATGATCTTTGAGAAGTCTTGACAAAGATCTTCATTAGTATCTTCAAATATAATGTCATCCACATAAATTTGAATTATTAAAATATCCATATCAATAATTTTGATAAATAAGGTAGTATCGATTTTTCCTCTCTTGAATTGATGATCACTTAAGAATTTGCTTAGCCTTTCATACCATACTCTTGGAGCTTGTCTCAAACCATATAATGCTTTGGTGAGCTTATTGACATGATCAGGTCGATTATCATTTTTGAAACCATGGGGTTTATTTACATACACTTCCTTACTTACATAACTATTTGGAAATGCACTCTTTACATCCATCTAAAATAATTTGAAATTTTTATAGGATGTAAAAGCAAGTAGCATTCTAATGGCTTCTAATCTAGCTACAGGGGCATATGATTCTTCAAAGTCAATTCCTTCTTATTAGGAATACCCCTTAGCAAATAATTGTGCCTTATTTCTTACAACCAATTTGCTTTTATCTAGTTTATTTCTGAATACCTTTTTTAGTTATAATTACATCAACGTTCTTTGGTTTTGGAAATAATTCTCACACTTTATTCCTTTCAAACTAGTTAAGCTTTTCTTGCATCGCAATGATGTAGTTTCCAACATTTAAGGCTTGATCAATATAAGTTGGCTCAATTATAGAAATGAAAGCATAATGACCACAAATGTTTTGTATAGACCTTCTTATTTTGACATCATCATAGACATCTCCTATAATTTATTTTCTAGGATGGACACTAATAAATCTCAAATCTATAGGAGGTTGATAAGGAACATTACCTAAACTTACCTCATCCTCATTGTATGAGTTTTCCATATCTTCACATTTTGTGACATCTTCTTGATTTTTTAATTTGAGCTTCTTCATATTAGTTACAACTTCATCTAGATCACTATCACACTTCCTTCTTGGGGTTACACTTGCTTCATCAAATTTAACAAATGTAGACTCTTCTACGACCTGTGTTCTCTTAATATATATTGTAAATGCCCTATTGTTGGAAGAATAGCTTCATCACTTTTCAAATCAAACTTTTCAAGATTTTCCTTCCTATTATTCAATACATAGCATAAGCATCCAAAGGAGTGAAAATATGAGATGTTTGGTTTCCTTCCTTTTCAAAACTCATATGGGGTTTTCTTTAATATTGCTCTTATGGAAACTCTATTCAAAACATAGGAAGCTATACTTATTGCTTCTTCCCAGAATCTTTTATACAATTTATACTCATTCAATATAGTCCTTGCCATTTCCTGAATTGTCCGATTATTTTTTTCTACAACTCTATTTTGTTGAGGAGTTCTAGGTGATGAGAAATTATGGTGAATCCCTTTTGAATTCTGCTTGGTATACCATACTCCATTAGTTTCTTTACCCAAGGATAACCTATGAACTTTCTAATATTTGGACAATTATCTCATTTTTCTATGAGGTTCACTCCCTTGGATAATCCAACAAATTTTTATAAATTTTCATCATCTGATTGTTCACAACCAAGTCCCTTTTTATTAGTTTGACCAGTCATTCTCATAAACTTGGCTACAGATTCTCCTAGATTAGAGAATTTACTCAACATACTGTTCAATATCTCTATCTCCTTCTTCAAAATTCCAACCTCTTTTTGTAGAGATAGATTCCTTTCTACCAGAATAGAATTTACTTTGACAGTTGCATCAAATTGTCTTTTCTTTTGAGAGAATTTCTAGCCAAGTAATTCAAAATCACCAAAGAGAGAATTATATGATTGCTATAATTCATCAAATGTTTTGCATTTGACACAAGTACTGTTCAAGCTTGAAGAGTCAAAACTATAAAAGTAATAAGAGTTTACCTTTGTCTCTAGCTCTATTGTGCACTGTTCTTTGATGAAGATTTGATGTGTTGATTCATTCTTTATCTGGGGCAGGTAGCACATATTTGTGAGGTGTCCAACTTCATTGTCACCTTTCTCACTTGAGCTTATCCTTGATGAGTTTTTATCATTCATGTACATTCCTCTAGCTTAGTTTCTTGAAGACTTCTTGAAGTGTTTCTTTTTTTTTCTTTCATCTTTCTCATTCATATTTACTTCTTATTTATTGGGATACTCAAAAGACATGTGTTCAACTCCTCCACATCCATAGAATGTGGGAGATCCTTCTTTCTTTCAGTTATTTTCTTCTATTGTCTAGGTTGTCTCTTTGAGGTGCTACCTTTGTTGCTTCTTGCAAACTTTCTAAAGTTTTTGACTAACATGGCCATATCATCTTCAGATTGTGATGCCAAGTCACTGTTGCTCTCCTTGATCAATTTGAGAGTAATACTTTTCTTTGGCTTTGTTGGCTCTTCTCTCTTACTTTGATTAGCTCGTGTGACATCAATGAGCTGATGAGATCGTCCACCAGAATAATGTTCAAATCCTTTGCTTCTTCTATCATTATGATCTTCTAGTTCTAGGATTCTAGTAGTGCCTTCAATATCTTCATTACCTATTTAGAATTTGTGATTTCTTTTCTCAAACCTTTCAAAGTATTCGTATTTTTTTAAAAATGAGCATACATTTTAGATACACTTTTCCCTTTTTTCATCTTAAAGTTTTTTAGTTCTCCTATCAACATATTCCTTTTAGTTACTTAAACCTGTGAGGATCCTTCATATATGAACACTAATTTATCTCAAATATTTTTTGCAGTGGTGCAAGAAGATTCTCTATCAAACTCAAAAAAGGATAGTCCACAAAATAAAGAGTTCATAGCCTTTGCATTATTTTATACCGAGGTGGCCCCCTTTTTGGTCCATGCATCTACTTCAGTAGTGGGAAGAGTGATTCCAATTTTAATGGTCTTCCAAGATTCTATATCATTAGCTATAATGAATTGTTTCATCCTTAACTTTCAGTAAATGAAGTTGGTTCCATCATATAGGGGTGATCAGGTAGATGATTGCCCCTTAGCGAATATCTAAAAAGAGGATGATAGGTTTGTCATTTGATTACTATAAATGTTTATGTAGTTTGCTCTAATACCACTTGTTGATACCAAAGGTTAGGCAAATATGTAAGAGGAGAAGGGTGAATTGGGTACTTAAAAAAAATTTTCTAAACCCCTTTAGGATGAAATGTCCCTCTAGCAATCAATCTAATTACTCAATTAATCAATGCACAAATAAATAGGACACAAAGATTTTTATAGTGATTCGAGTAAACACTCTACTCCACTATTCTAAGAACATTCTTCTCTTAGTTTCTTAGGTTCCACTATCTCCAATAGCATAAATACAATAGTGCTCCCAACACTCTTCTAAATTCCAGCTCTAAGAGACATAAACAAATAGCTCTTGTCCACAGTTAGACAATCACAACTCTTCTTGAGTCTAGTCTCAGCCACTAGCTTAAGGACTTACAATGAATATAAAAAGTTAAAGCATAGATACTTCTCAATAAGCACAAGGAAAGGTTTCTAAAAATTAAATGCAGAAGTAAATGATCTTCCCAACAGATGGTTGGGAGCCTTTAAAGAAAGTTGAGAAAAGTTTAAATGCAAGGGTCACAACTCTTGAAAGATAGCAGAAGGTTTTGGCTCAGTTCAGTTAATGCTCTCAAGAAGGTATTGAATGTTTTCCTTTGATTTCTCCTTCTCGATCCAACAACGCAACATTTATAACTGCTTTAAAATCTAGCGTTGGTGATAGGCGAACTCCATTAATGATAAAAGACCATTCTGACTAGCACATTGAATTTTCTGACTTTTGCTTAATCTTCGTCTGCTAAAATGTCTGTAGCGCTGACCTTGGAGAAGATGATTTTCTAATTCTTAATAAATATCAATCAAAGAGTGGCTATTCAATATGAAAAGGGCATCATTAATGTTAGACAAAGACTAACGATTCAATTTGCCCGTTGCTCATTTTCACTTATGATAGACAAGGTATCTGTCCAACTATTCATCAGATAGAGTCCCTTCGTCTTCCAGCTTATCTATGGTAATTAGCAAATGAATCATGGAGGTATAGACGAACTATTTTTCCATCATTTTGTCTATTAGATTGTCTATTGTAGGTAACAGATAAATTGTAGAAGTGCAATGAATTATCTTTTCAGCACTTTCATTTGTTAGTTATCTGTTGCAAGTAACAAACAGACTATAAGAGCGTAGATGAATTATCTCTTTAGCACTTCATTTGTTGGATTGTTTATTGTAAGTAACATACATGTAGGGTCCCATAAGCTTAGCTTAACCCATGAGGGGAGGGGTGAATAAGGTTTATAAAAATTTATTGATTAACTTCTATTTGATTACTTTTCCTCCTTTTTGTGCTTGTGTAAAAGTTATAATGAAATAAGCAATAAAGCAATTAAATGCAAGAAAGTAAAGCAATCACACATGAATAGTGCATAATAATTTTTATAGTGGTTTGGGCAACCTTCCCTACTCCACTCTTCCAAGAACACTCCTCTCTATGCCTTGGGTTCCACTATCTCTCTATAATGGAATTACATAAGTGCTTCCCAAACTCTTTTAGATTCCAGCTCTAGGGGGCAGAAGCTTAACAATTGATTACGAGAATAATCTCTTCAACAATTGGCTTGCTCTTCTTGATTCCAACTCAAGGGGGAAAAACTAGTGCTCCTCACACTCTTCTTAATTCTAGCTCATGGGAGCATAAATTTAGCAATCGATTATGAGAACAATCTCTCCAAGAATTAACTCTCTCTTCCTACTTGGTTTCTAACAACTCAAGAAATACACAAATGAAAGAAAAAGAGAATTACACTTTGAACATGGTTCTTGTTGAGCATTGGGGAAGAAGTGATTTGTGTAGCCCTTTTCAATGCTAAGAATCTTCCCTTTGTGTTGTAGAAGAAGGCCTTGAATAATATTGTAAAGTTAAAAGCTCTTGTGTGAGTATGAAAAAGGTTTAATCTCTTGGCCTCTAGTTGCTTGAGAATGAAAAGGTTAAAGCTCAAATGGGTCTTCAAAATGAATGCAACAACTACTTGGAAACATCCCTCCACTTCTCTTTAAGTAGATTTCTCAAAATCATGACTGTGTAGTTGATTTGGTAGAGCAACATTCAAATTTTTGACCATTGGGGATCGCCGAGTGGTTCTGTAGGTGCCTAGACCAGGCACTTGGGCCCTAAGTGATATGGTAGGTAGTATGTCTAAGTGGTTGTGGTCATTTTTTAGGAAAAACTTCTAGACACACAAGCGGTATCCATAGTAGGCTATGCCAAGTGACTCTGATCCTACATACAACATTTCTGCAATTTGCCATTTATGAAACTTGAACATCATTCATCATAAATTGAAATACATTTATCCACATAAGATATACATAAGTTAGAGTATGGATAAATTATTTAAACATAATTTCCTTTTCATGTGAAGAATATCTTCTGTGAAGCATACTTATCAAAATGTATTTATCCACACATGATTTTCACAAGTTGTAAAACATGACTAAATCACATATTGTATTTTCAATGAAAGCTTAAAGTAATAGCTTCATGAAGCACATGATATATCTATGATCTAACATATAACAAACAAAGTTAACCCACTATGGATCATAATGAATTCTTCATTCTTTAAAACAATATATATAATATGCTTACATTAAAAATTTGCAATAATGATTATTTATGCCAAGTATATTTGTCTTCATTTTAGGTTTCCTAGACTGAAATCATCATTAGCATAGATCAAGTCTAACATAAGTTTTATTCTCATTAAAATCATGCATATAATCCTAATAATTTCCCCCTTTTTGATGATGACAAAACTTAAGGACTTGTGTCATTTAAAGAATGTGCTAATGATCCATTTGCAATTGTAAACTCCCCTTATTTAACTAAAATATGTAATCCTATGGAGCTTGACATTTTAACATAAAGAAAGGTCATGACATATATGATGTTACTTCTCTTTAGATGTAAGTCATGGCAAGCTTCCTTTCTTCCAAATAAGTCTTTCTATATTTTCTCCCCCTTTTTGTCAGCAGCAAAAAAAAAATTCAATGGGAGAGAAAATGTTTAACTAGGAAAACATTCAAACATTAGATAAACCTTCATTGAAAACTCATTGTTAGGAGGAAAATTATCAAGGTAATGCATAACCATATAAGGCTTATATAATGATCTCAATCATTGCCAATTCTCTTCTAATGGTGTAAAAATTTTCTAGTGATAATGGTTTTGTGAAAATGTCTACAAGTTGAGCATTGGTAGGCACATACTCTAAACAAATATCATGTTTTTCTACATGATCTCTTATGAAATGATGCCTAATTTCAATATGCTTTGTGCGAAAGTATAAAATAGGATTTTTTGTTAAACATATAGCACTTGCATTATCACATGTTATAGGAATATTCCTATAATGCAAACCAAAATCCAGAAGTTATTGTCTCATCCAAAGCAATTGTGCAGAACAACTTTCAGATGCTATATATATAGCTTCTATAGTAGAAAGAGCAACACAAGTTTATTTTCTAGAAAACCATGAAACTAAGTTATTTTCTAGAAATTGACATGTTCCACTAGTGCTTCTCATGTCAAATTTGTATCCTCCGAAGTCATCATTAGAATATCCACTTAATTCAAAACCAAAACCTTTTGGATAATATAGCCCTAGACTTGGTGTATCAACTAGATACTTAAAAATTTATTTTATTATAGCTAGGTGTGACTCTTATAGGCTAGACTAAAATCTAGCACATAAACACATGCTAAATAAGATATCAGGCCTAGATGAGGTTAAGTATAGCAAAGAACCGATTCTGCTGTGATACAATTTTTGATCAACAAGTTTACCCTTCTTTCTTTATCTAATCTTGTTAAGGTGCTTATTAGAGTATTTGGAACTTTCACTGCTTTCATCTTGTACTTCTTGAGCATGTCTCTTGTATACTTGGATTGACAAATGTAGTTTTCATCATCTTTTTGTTTAATTTGCAATCCAAGAAAATAGTATAGCTCACCCATCATGTTCATTTCAAATTTAACCCACATAATTCTAGAAAATAATGACAAAGAACTTCATTAGTAGCAATGAAAATAATGTCATCTACATAAATTTGAACTATCAAGATATCCATGTCCATATTCTTAATGAATAATGTAGTATCAACTTTTCCTCTTTTGAACTGATGATCATCAAGAAACTTACTTAATCTTTCATACCAAGCTCTTGGAGCTTGCCTCAGTCCATATAGTGCTTTAGTAAGTTTATACACATGGTTTAGTTGATCATCAAACTCAAAATTAGGAGGTTGTTCTGCATATACCTCCTTATTTAGATACCCATTAAGGAATGAACTTTTCACATCCATTTGAAATAGCTTAAAATTCTTATAGGATGCAAATGCAAGTAATGTCCTTATGGCTTCTAATCTTGCTACAGGGGCATAAGATTCCTTAAAGTTAATTCCCTCTTCTTGGGAATACCCCTTAGCAACTAATCTTGCCTTATTTCTAACAATATGTCCACTTTCATCCAATTTGTTTCTAAAAACCCATTTAGTTCTAATCACTTCCATGTGCTTGGATCTTGGAACTAATTCCCAAACTTTATTTCATTCAAACTAACTTAACTCTTCTTACATTGCAATTATCTAATTTTCATCATCAAGAGCTTGATTAGTGCAAGTGAGTTCTATGTTTGAAATAATTGCAAAGTATCCACAAATATTTTGCATAGATTTTTGTCCTAACCCTATCATATATGTCACCTATGATTTGATCTCTAGGATGGGCAGATATGAATTTTAAGTCAGTGGGATGTTGGTAAGGAACATTACCTTAATTTACCTCTCTTCCAGCTTCCGAATTTTGATTATCACTTTGTATTGAAGTTCCTTCTTCCCCCCTACTTTTCCAATTGTATCCTTTTCATCTTTTTTGTGATGTCATCTACATTAGTATCAATCTCCTTTCCTAGGGTTAATCCAGTCTCATCAAAAATTACATGCACAAATTCTTCTACAACTTGAGTCTTATTATTGAGAACTCAAAAAGCTCTACTGTTACTGTTAGAAGAGTTGCCAAGAAATGTGGCCTCATCTCCCTTTGGATCAAACTTTCCAAGATTTTACATTGTTCAGTATGTAACACAAACACCCAAAGGAATGAAAATATAAAATGTTTGGTTTTATTCCTTTCCAAAGCTCATAAGGAGTTTTTCAGAAAATAGCTCTAAGGGTAACTCTGTTTAGTACTTTGCAGGTTGTGTTAACTGCTTCTCCCCAAAATCTCTTAGATAATTTGCTCTAATTTAACATGATTCTTGTCATTTCTTGTATTATCTTATTCTTTCTTTCCACTACTCCATTTTGTTGGTACTCCATTTTGTTGAGGAGTTCTAGGAGATGAGAAGCTATCATGAATTCCATTTTCTTCACGAAAACCAATGAACTTTCTATTTTTGAATCCACCACCATGGTCACTTTGAATTGAGACAATTGAGAACTGCTTGTCATTTTGAACAAGCTTTGAAAAAGTAAAAACATGGAAAATGCTTCATCTTTGTTTGTTATTAGGATTATGTTGAACATATTATTTAGCTTGATTTTGATGATGAACATTCTTAACCAAGTATGTTTTGATGATGAGCAAAGACATAAGTGAAACATTAAGGTACTAACAATCTATTCTCAAGTATGTTGCAGAAATATTAACTCATACTCAACTTGAGAATAACCTTCATGATGATAAAAGAAAGACATAAAGTAAATGCTCTTTTAAAATTAAGTATATAAATTTCACATATACTTAAATCAAAACAAAAATTTTAAAGTTTTGAAGACTTGCTTCAGAGCTACCAAAAGCATCTTCGGAGTCATCTCAACATGTTTCAAAGTAAATTGCACCACTTCGGAGTCGTCATAATGAACTTCGGAGTAAACCAACAAAAGCTTCAGAATTGGCATAATATGGCTTAGAGATATTCAAAACAACTGTCGAAGTCTTTACAATGAGCTTCGGAGTAAAATAAAATACTTTGGAGTCATTACAAGTATGTTTCAGAGTAGATATACAAGCTTTGAAGAGTTAACAGAAAGCTTCAGAGATAATTGGAAAGCTTCAGAGAAATCCAAAGATAAGCTTCAAAATCCTCATAGCGTGTTTTGGAGTAGTCACAAGCACACTTTGGAGTCTTTTTCAAAGCTTCAGATAAGTCACAACATACTTTGAAATAATCAAGAAAGCTTCATAATCGTCAAGTATGCTTTAGAGTAGTCATAGAAGTTTCAGAGTTATCATAGCCTCACTTTGGAAACAATAACCAAGCTTCAAAGATATTAAATATTTTTTGGAGTCATCTTTTTGAAGCCTTAAAAGTTCAAAAAATCTGAACTTCTTTCTATAAAGGATTGTTGAAACTAAGAAGGCTTACTATTATTTTTGAGAATCTGAAGAAAAATAAATTAAGTCATCTGAAATCACTCACCACATCAACTATTCACTCGTCTCTTTGGAGTAACTGAAAAAGCAACTTCGGAACACCCATGATGAAGGCGAACATTGAGAAAAGTCAGTGATAGAGTAGCAGACTGATGCCGAAATGCAGCAAAGTCAGACATCAAACAAAATATAACGTAAAGAAAAATATTTTTGAATGTTTAAGTGTCTTCCAAAGTCAGTAATGAAAAAATCTCTCTTAACTTATAAAAGAGAGATTTAAAAGCAAAAGAAAATAGAACTCTTGAATATCACTGATCTGAAAATATGAAGAGTATTTAAAATCTTCCTTCGGAGTTCAACTCCAATGGCTACATCTCTGTCAGAAGCTCTCAAAGTCTAAATCGCTTCTCAATCAAGGAGTTTAAATCTGTTACTCTCATTTGCTTATTTATTTACTGAAAGTTTAGAATTTTATGTACGAATCTGTCTAAGTAAGAGACATCAATCTGTACACTTCATTTTAATATTGGAATACAAGCAGAGTGTTTGATGTTTATGTATTGGTGTTTATGTATTGAGATAAGCAAGTAGGGAACTTCCTGAAAGGGTATAAGTTTATTAGTGAGCTTTGAAAACCAACAAGTTGTGAAAGTTCTAGTTAGCTTGGAAAATCAGTAAGTTGGTTGGTGAGCTTGTTGTAAAACTAACTTGTATTTGATTAGGTTGATCAAGGTATTAGTGGAACCTAAGTTTAGTAGAGGAGACTAACTCAGAGAAGTGGAGTAGGAACCTAGAAAGGGCCAAACCACTATAAAAATCTTGTGTTGTGTGTTATGCAATCTATTTTACTTATTCATTCAGTACTTAAATCACTTGATTTGGCCAAAAAGTTTTAAAGCTCAATTCACCCCCCCCCCCTGAACTACCATCGTATAAGGGACCAACAAGTGATACTAGAGTAGGCTTCACTAATTAAATCTCTATTACCAGTATATTAACTTATGAAGAGATTCAAATGGCCAATACGTTCCATAATACATCTGCTGAAAGACAATCTACTTTCAGACCCCCTCTATTTGATGGAACCAATTATGGGTATGGGAAAATGAGAATGCAAAAAATTTCTTGACTGCCACAGATTACCAGTTATGGCTTATAGTGAAAAATGGAAAGGATATTACCAACACTGGAGACAACTACACTGCAGAAGATGTACAAGTAGCAAACCATGGTGCTAAGGCAAAGAATTGCCTTTACTATGCGTTAACTTCCTCTAAGTTTGAAAATATTTCTGCATGTGATTCAGCTAAGGAAATCTGGGATAAACTCAAAGTAGCACATGAAGGTACAAAC
>JAYJMB010058543.1:0-27000 GCA_036873735.1 Pouteria campechiana | reverse complement strand
TATATATAGACACACATACATACTTTTTCTAACTCCTTTAATATTTAGAAATTAAAATCCTTAATGACCCTAACATTCTTTTCCATCTGTAGGGTCCATTAAAGACAATTAAAATCTAATGGAATTTCGTACCCTACCATCCATCGATATTCGTCATCAAACATCATGATAATCAGTTAAAATTTAAAACACTAAATTAATACAAGTATGATCTAAAAATTTAAAGAGTTTAATTCCCATAAAAATAATGCAAAATACTTTATTTTGATGCATCCGTTCAACACAAACAAATTCATGGAATATTCAACATATTCCCAATTCAAATAAACTCAGAACATTCAAAGCACTGAGTATTTCTAGACTTCTAACCCACTTCAACCATTACATTCATGCATTTGTAGGATTCTAATAATATTGCATGTATTTGAATTCAGTAACAAAATTAATATGAGTCACAGCATAGGCTTCATATACATGTATCCAAGTAAATTACATCCATCCCCGTAACGAGTCATATTAATTTTCCCATAATTCAAATTAGGATGAACAGCATCTAATAAACCCATATTTTTCTTCCAATCATTATTCAATGCATTAACCCATTATCAATGTATAAATAAATAAATCAATAAATAACAATAAGTCCAAAAATAATAACCTACTTATCTTTTGATGAATAAAATAAAAATATTTGTTCGTTTTTCTTTCTTTCCTTTTCTTATCTTTTAGCGTCTCCTTTTCTTATCCCCTTCTCTGCAAATTAATAATGCATTTTCTTATAATAAAAATTTTACTTGGATGCCATGCGTGACATAAGGTGACTATGGCTTGAGCCCAAAAGAATGGGTCGTATCCAGACCAACTCTAGTTTTCACAAGTGGGTCGATCTATGGGTTTGATGGTAAATATAAACCATAACCAGTCTTATCATCGTTATGTAATCTATCTGGACTCAAGGCCACGTTTCCTCAGGGTGTGACCAACACAAATAATCATTTTTTTCTTTTACACAAATAATCATTTTTTTCTTTTATTTTTTTCATGCATGGTTGCCACTTGCAACAGAATACGTTGCCATCGCTCAGATACGCCACCAGATAACCCAGTATGCCCGACTTAAATGCTTCAGGATTCAAATGTGCCTGGCTTGATCATGTGATGGTTTACTACAAAGTCCTCATTTGGATTTTTGGAAAAGAAATATAAAAATGGCCTTTCCATCTAAGATTGACATTTTAACTAATTAACAACTCTATTTTTTTCACTATTAATTATATTTTCAAAGATTATTTCCCATTTTCTCAACAAAAAAGTTTATCTATCTTATCTTCATTTAAGTAAACCATCATTTTTATCCATATTGCATTATTTCCTATCTTTTCTTTCTCAAATTTCTTTTTTTCGCGTGCCCCCTTTTCATCGATCCAACGGGCAATTAGTTGCAATTACGTTACATTTATAAACCTTGCTCCACAAGAACTGTGAGCTAGTGGGCAATCCATGTCCAAATTCATGATCTCTATATTTTCTTTTGTTATAGGCCTATAGTTTTTGGTTTATCTTCTTGCAACATGTTTTTCCTATATTCCTACTACGTTTGTTATATGGAGCTTGCCATACCAATGAAGAGAAAAAAGGGTCCAGTTTTTCAAAGTATCCTCTATAGACCCAAGCATTGACAGAAACGGTGCTTTACATGGTTAAATTAATTTTACCTTGTTAGTTTATATCCATGAAGTTATAATATCATACTTTACTTTGTTTCGTTTTGATTGAATTGTGTATAAGCTTGGAATTATGATGCTCATAAAAGAAAAAAATATTCAAACAGCTCTATACTAAAAAATTAATCCTATGGAAAACCTTTATGTTTGGATTGCGATGTTTATTCACAAATTAAAAGTCACTCTTTTAGTGCAACATTTCACTGCCTTAGAGCTATAAGCATTTGTGTTATCGTTCGCTTACCCTTATTGCCTAGTTCATAAAAGATAGATAACTCAAAGTGAAAAAAACCTATTAAGAGAAGTTTTGCACCCCCTTAGCTATCTACATGCCAACTATTGATATGATTCTAATACACGCAATGGTTAGAAGAAGGAGATGAGCTTGATATGTATATTTTCTTACATATATATTTTAGTTTTATTAATGGTATTTTAGTGTGTATGCATACACATCCTTTGCAGGGTTTACCTGTTGAATTTCGTACATTTCCACCGATAATGGATGCTGGGTATGGTATAGGCAATTGGAGCTTGATGCAGTTAATTGCATATAGGAGGAGGAGGAGATATAGGGCAATTGCTGGTTGTACAGCAACATGTGTCATTATTCAAGCACTTTTTACACTGGAGGAGGACGATTATGAGAAGTGGAGATGTCGAGGTTTGGGTTTTATATGCGACATTTATATTTAGTCCTTTATTTAATCATGGTGATGTTGCATGTTGAGCACAACTGCGCATGCGTAGAGACACCTTTCATCGCCTGTGTGTACTCCTCATTGCAAAGGGCCGTCTTACAAATACGAATCAATTAACAGTTGAGGATCAAGCAGTTATTTTCTTTTATACCCTAGCAGATAATTTGTAGAATCAAGTTATTAAAAACAAATTTTGGTGTTCGGGAGAAATGGTATGAAGACATTTTCATTGTTGTCTAAATGTTTTGAAATGGCTCCCTAGTGACTTAATAAAGGACCTTGGTCGTGAGTCATGGCACACAAATCAAGATTACTTCTAACCAACGATATTTTCAATACTTTTCGGTAGATATGTTACTCCAATAAATTTTTATGTGTGTGGGTTATGCGGATGAGCCACATTCCATAGTTGGTGTCACTAACTAATAAAACTATGCATGGAGTTGTATAGGTGCTCTTGATGGAACTTATATAACAGCAGGGCCCACAAAAGGTAAAATGAGGGCCTGTCAAAATAGGCATGGTAATTTAAGTTAGAATGCGCTTATGACATATGACTTCGACTTAAAGATGGTTTACGTGATAGGTAGTTGAGAGGGTTTCTTTGCTAATGCATGGATTTTAAAATTAGCTGTGGAACAAATAGAATACCCTTTTACTGTTTCAATGGGCGAATCTAGTTGATCCATAGTACTACTTAGGTATTTGTGCAGTTTTTCATTAACTAACTTAATTAGGTGTGTGTAGGTAAGCATTATTTAGTTGATGAAAGCTAAGCACATAGTCCAGTCCCTACTGGCATGTAGGGTACCATTTAAATGAGTTCCATTATGGAAAGCCACCGGGGACTACAAAGAATTTTTTAATTACAGACATTCCCAATTTTGTTCCACTATAGAGTATCTATTTGGGATAATGAAAAAAAAAAAAAAAATCAATCCTTCACCTCACATCCTGCTACAAACTAGAGACACAGGTGCATGTTATCTTAGCATGTGCTATCTTATATAACTTCATCTCCAACGCAGAAGGTTTTAATCTATAAATGGAAGATGAAGAGGATGAGAGGAATGAAGAAGGAAATGTGGACTATAGTGGGACTTGTGTGTTGTGACATGAGCAGCAAAAGAAGCATGGGCCTAACATCATGATGAGATCGCTGTGTGTATGTTGCAAGATTATGTGAATGCATAGACTTTCGAAGAATAGTGTGTGGGACTTAATTGAATAATATATTAATGTAAATTATTTATCTTTCCATAGAATGTATTGATTTCTGATTATTATAAACTAAAAAAATATTGGAACCTCATAGTTAACATATTATATATGACCTTGTTGCTTCAAACTTTGCAAATCACACAAACAGGTTTGGTTTTTCATATCGTTCTATGTTAATTTTCAAGTAGATAATGATTCAGCCCAATGAAAAGGTAAAAGGACCCTAAGATAAGAGGAAAGATACACGTACCAATTCAACTCGGATGATGAGCAAACTAACGTGCTCCTTTGTGTTGCTGCTCAATATGCTACTTGGTTGGGGGATATCTAAGCAATAATTATATTTTGATGTTATTGAGATTTATGATCGTTTACGTGTGCATATTAGCACACACCATGTATTAAACCATTTCAAAAAGTTAAAGATGGATCTCAAACAATATCGTAAATTAGTAAGCAAAACAGGCATGGGATAGAGCCATGAAGCTAAGTAGTTTGATGCTACTGAAGAAGTGTGGGATGAACTTATAGTTGTAAGTGTATTCTATTGGAATTATGTCTATTTAGTTTCATAAATTTCGCAAAAGATGTTAACCTAATTTGTAATTATTATCATCATATATGCAGAAACATCTTGAATTAGTAATATTGAGTCTTGGTATGTAGTTTGATGACAATAAACTTGTCTATAACTTAAATTAATGAAGTTTTGTTAAGATTTTGAATGATAAAAGAACCTATAAAATAGACAAAATGGGCCACAAAGTTCTATCGTGTCTGTTGGATCAGCATTTAAATAGCATAGGACCAATGAAGGAGACTACAGAGGAAAGCGCCTAAGTGACAGAGGTTTGTTACACTTTGTGCCTAGTTGGGTATTCCGAGTCATATCGATAGAGTTTTTGACTGAGGATTTATAAATCCAATAGAAGTGTGTTGAGATCTCTACAAATTTCATATTCCACAGAAGAAGCTACAAAGGAGACTAAAGAGTTCTTCGGGCTTGTTAATGTTGGTAGTGGATTTTGATAGAGGAGAGATGACGACGACAGAGGTTTGTAATGTTCAGAAATTCACAAGGCATTTTAACGCCTAGTTTTCAATGGTCTTGTTTTGAATGATCAAGAATCGTTCCATGACATATAAATACAAATTTCATTTAAAAGCAAGAGGATTCTTAAGGGTTCCAAGAGCTAAAACCGAATCATTCCTAAGAGACCCAACAAGCTTCCAAGTGCATTCATTCCAATAGCCCTCAATGTTCAATGAGCTTCAAGCTATATCAAATTCAACACTAGAGGATGTTGGTTCAACACAATGAATAAGTATTTTATAGTGGTTAGACCCAAGCTAGGATCCTATTCCACTTTTCTATAATAGTCTCCTTTACTATCTTAGGTTCCGTTAACATAATCAAAATAATAACAAGTTAGTTTTATTTGAGCTCACCAACAAATTCTTATGATCAATGCAAGTCTCTCTACTTGCAGAGACAAACCATAATGGTGCAAGCCCCTTGTTTGTAGAAACAAGATAAACAGTAAAACTAGTACAGGAAAGTGCCTCTTACTTCGGCAAGTTAGTACACAATTAAAGATCAAAGTAATAAAAAGATTAACAATGTATTATAGATTTTTAGACTCTAGGAAGATTGAAATGATGTAGCTTTAAGCGTTGGATCAGAGTGTTGCGTAGATGGAGTTTGAAATTTTCTTTGTAAGAAAACTTGTGATCTTTGTAAATGCACGTGAAACTTTTTTTGATTATCTAATGAAACTTTTTTTGATTATCTAAATAACTTCTTCCAGCATCTTGATCTTCTATTTATATTTTGGAAGAGATTAAAGCCATTGCAATATGCTTTCATTGAGAATTTCACCATTTGCAATGACTTGCAAATTTCTCAACCAAAAAAAGCTACCAGTGACACTTTCAGAACTTTGAAATTGAGTTTTAGAGCTCTGAAAGTTGGGTGAACATTATCAGTGACCATTGCAGCATTAAATTCAGAACTCTAAAGGTCCATGAAGGTTGCTTGTAAAGGAGAGCTTGGTCTAGAGACTTCTTGAAACCTTTGAAGGTAGAGATTGTATCTTCTAAAGCTTTCTCTAAAAATTGACAATCCCAACAGCTACTTTTTTAGATTTCTAAAGGATGATTCTTCCTCTAAACATTCCTTTAAAAATTGATTTAGACTAGCAAATGTTTAAAAAAGATATTTAAGACCTTTGAAAGAGGATTTTCAACTTCTGAAATGTCCTCTGAATTTGTCAGTTTCAATTTTAGACTTCTCTTTAATCCTCTTAAGTGTCTTTTAAATTTCAAAACTTGTTATATCTTTTGTATTTACATGTTTTCTTTCTTCAATACTCGATTTGTGATCTATATATATTGATCATTCAAGTTTTTACATTCCATATCACTTCCAAATTTACTTTCCTTGTGTGTTTTCTTGGTTTTATAAATTTAACTATGCAATACTTGAAAATTAACATGTTAGTACCTAACGTTCTTACTCATATGTTTGCTCATCATCAAAACTTAACTATTACAACTCATTCATCATCAAAATTGAACTAAGTAAAGGAGTTAGATCTAATAGAGGAGTCTAAAGTGCTTTGATTTCACTAAGTAATCCCTAACCTTAAGCTTTTAAATGTTTACTTCTTATCTTATTAAGAGGCATTACTTTGTACATTCTCTGTATTTAGGTGTTGGGTTTCTTACTATCAAGAAAGGGGATCCTTGTGGGAGTATTGTGTGTTGTAAAGACTTTCATAGTGAGCTCAAAGAAACCAGGTAGTGTAAGAGTGTTTGGTAATCTCGATAAAACTATGAGAAGTGTGGTTCCATAAGTGGATAGTGGATCTCAAGATTGGGGATACTTTGGAAATAGAGTAGGTGTCGAGTTGGTGTGAACCACTATAATTCCCTGTGTACTTGTGTGCTTCCATTGCTGTCATCTTTCTACACTTACATATCCATGTAATTTATAATATTGCTTAGCTTTGTGTTTTGTCATACACCTTGTTTTGGAATCAATAATTTGGTATTAACACTAACTCAACAAGTAACTCTATGTGGCTCTCAACTTGCATTATCTGAGAATTTGGATGAATATTTCCATAAGATAGTTTGAAAGTAAGGAAGAAAACATTTCTAACACAAAGAGGGTTCCATGGATCAGGTTCATGTGGTACAACATCCTCTAGACCCAACTTAATTGTTGTCCCAAAATAGGGCATATGGCAAAACATGAAACCAAGTAAGATTGGAAATTGAATGGTTGTGCAAGTGCAGAAAAAGAATAATAATAGAAATACACAAGCACACATAGTAATAAAAACATGTGGATTACAGTGGTTTGGGCCTCCTTGGCACTTACTGCACTCTCTAAAGTATCCCCAACCTTGGATTCCACTATCAATATGTGGAATTATACCTCACTTAATTTTTCGAGATCATCAAGAACTCATGCACTACCTAGTTTCTTCAAGCTCACCAGAAGACTGTACAATGTTGGTTTCTCTAAGCTTACCAACAAACTCTTATAATGTACCTCTACTTTATGGACCCCCCTTCCTTAGTTGAAAAAACACAAATACCCTAAATAAAGTGTACAAATGAAATGTCTCTAACTAAGATAAGATGTACATAAATTAGGTTCAAACATAAAGATAAAATAGTAAAGTATAGTTCTTCGAACTCCTATTGTGTTAGATTTGATGTAGCTTTGAACTTGTTGATTGTTGGAGCACCTTGAAGTGAATGCACTTGAAGAATTGATTAAGTTTCTTATGATTGATTCATGTTTAGCTCTTATAACCCTCAAGAATCATCTATTTTTTTTTTCAATTGAACTTCTATTTATAAGTTCTAGATCTTTTAAACATTTGGAAGAAGACTATTTGAAATCTAGCCATTGTGAAATGCTATGTTAGTTTTTTGACTATCATGACTACAGGCCCTTTTATACATAACTTCTCCTCTATAGACAATTGCAACCTCTGAAAAACTCTGTAGGTCTCCTTTGTCCATACCTTTGTATAATGTGATCTTTTCAAAGACCTCTACAGACCTCTATAGAGTCTCTATAAACCCTTAGACATTGTAACTTAGAGCACCCAAAAAAGTAGCAAGCACTACAGATCTCTGTAGCCTTGGGCTCTCCTTTGTAGCTCTTCTCTATCAGTTTAAGACTTTAAAAGCATTGATTCAGTGGCCCAATAGACCTATGTCGCCCTTCTTGTCTACTATGTTGGTCTTTTTTATAATTCTAAGTCTTAGCAAAACTTCATTAGCTTATATTCAAGTCATTTACAAGTTTTGTTGTCATCAAAACTATACACCCCCTCTCAACGTTCTCCTCCTTTTTGATGATGAAAAAACTTGACTTGCGATAATAAAGCATGCTAATGAACTAAGTAATCTTTCCCTATATATTTTATTCAATTAACTCCTAGGAGTTTATTTCAATCTCGCCCTATATATTTTATTCGATGAACTCTTGGGAGTTTATTTCATTTTTGGTCATATGCTAAGATGGTCCACATTTTCTACAAAAATTTGAAAAGTTTAATTCTCTCCCTCATATCATTTTCCCTCAAATTGGAAATAAGTCATAACATTCTTCCCTTTTTGTCATAATCAAAAGGTCTAGGGGTGAGGGATTTAAGATTTTTAACTCTTGAAATTTGATTCTAAACTTTTGCTCCCCCTAAAATACATAGTTTAAAACTTTATTTCTCATTTTCATACCAAAGTCATTTAGCTTATATGTTTTTCACTATGGTCCAAGCATTAGATGATTGATCTTAAAGCTCTTCTTGCATAACCATATGCAAGATGGTTCTCTTATGAGAGATAAGTTATTAAGGCTAAAAGAAATACAAAGTTTAAGATTGAAAATACAATATCTTTACTTTCGTAGCTTTCGACTCACTCAAACTAAATGATTTTTTTTTGTTCTTTAAGAGTTGAGGACCTATTCTATGGCTCTAGTTGGAAGATAGTTGCACAATAACACATTTTTTTATTCTTTTTTTTATTATCTTCTTCCTCTTCTTTAGATTTAAAATAGTCTTTTGAATTTACACTTTTCTTTTTCTTATTCTTCAATAAATTCCTAATTTTCCTAGAGAGGATTTTTCATAAGTTCTATATTTTCTTCCTCATCCTCACTACATAACAAATTTACACTTCCAAAACCCTAGACTAACTTCATCTTCCTTCCTTCTCATTCTTCCAAACTTTATGGGTCATCAATGACCCCATTTGTTCTGCAACAAAGATCTTGTTCAAATCTTTAGTTTCTTCAATTGTTGTGACTTTTGGCATCTAATACTCAAAAGGAGACCTTAACATCTTTTCAATCTGCTAAGAAATGGAAATCTCATAGCCTAAAGCTTTTAGGCTATTTGTGAGTCTTAAAAATCTATAAAAGTGCAAGTGCAAGTCATAGTCAAAGAGCGCAGCAGCCCATGGTATTCACCGACCCGTAGCCACATCACAATTGCCTACTATATCACCTGCGGTGTTCTCAAAAAGAAGTGTTCTCCCATAGAAACCGCAGCCACATCGCATTTGCCTATGGATAACGCCTACAACCACACAGCAAAAGCCAGAGGAGTCACTTCATACCTCTTGCCATACTGAAGAATAGAACCACCTAGTAAACTCTAGTAAACCCAATCCGCCTGTGATACTGCTTGGGGTGCAGCTGATACCACAGCTGCCAGCAATTCACCTGCCAATGGATAGCAGCATGGGATCTTGAAGAAGGCTAGGGTTTCGATCGCAGAGAATATCCCATATTGCCTGCTAATAGTAGCTGACTACCATAGACACCTGTAATTTGCCTACCGACTCCAATGGTAAGAAATTATAACATTATAAAGCCATTTAATGCACCCGAACCACTTCCAACGACCAAGATTTTAAGAGATCTATAAAACAATAAGTGTTGAGAATGTTCAAAGGTGGTTGAAATGGTTATTGAAGAATTTATTGAGCTTTAACTTTTATATTCTCAAGCAACTAAAGCCAAGGCACTCAACCTTTTTTCACAATCCTTTAAGGCTATCAATTACAACTCAAAGGGAAGACATCATATACTTATATGCAAGCTTTCAAGTGTATTAAAGCTTTCCCTATGCTTACAAAGAAACACTATCAAAAAGTGTAATTTCTTTTCTTTCTTATTTTTATGTGTGTATCCCTTGAGTTGGTATTGGAGACCAATATTAAGAAGAACAGTGTATTTGTTGAAGTATGTTTCATAACCAACTTGTTAGTTTGTATTAAACCCCCTTGAACTAGAATCAAGAAGAGTGTAAGAGGCAGGAGTTTATGCCCCCTTAAGTTCGAATCAAGAAGAGTGCAAGAGGCATCGGTTTATGCCCCTTAAAGTTGAAATCTAGAAAAGTTTTATGACATTAAATTGTATTCCATTGTTGAGATAATGAAACCCAAGACACAAGAGGTGTATGCTTGGAAGAGTGGAGTAGAGAGATTGTATTGAACCACTACATATTGTGTCTCCTACTTGTGATTAGTTTATTTGCTTACTTTCTATTTTTTATTATTTATTCTATAGCAAATTACTCAAAATAGACAGAATTTTATTAACTAGGGTTAAAATAAGAAAAAATTTGTAAACCCAATTCACCCATCTTTTCTTGGGTTAAGCCTTACCATAAGGACCAATAACTCTAAGTCTTGGAAAAACTTCATTAGCTTAAGTTCAAGTAATTTACAAGTTTTGTTATTGTCAAAACTATACTCCTGTCTCAACATTGTTGATTCTCCAGACCCAACAATGTTGGATGAGGTGGCTATTGAATTTCTCAATTTAAACATGTTCACTAAAGAAGTCCATTTAGGAAGATCTTTAGGAAGCCCATCAAATCCATAACTTAATGAGTTGATTAGTGGACTAAGCCAAAATACGTCAATTCCAAGACTTAGTTGCTTTTGGAAACTATTGGCTAGTGGTTTCTCTAAAAGGCTCATGGATGGATCAGTAGATAACTAGAATAAGAGACAAAGAAATTAGGTTGAGGTAAAGATTGATTAGCTATATAAAAAATTGGATTAATATATCAATAGCTCAAATTCAGATCCATTTGTTGATGGATATAGGTCTGCAATGTCTACTTTACAGAATCTAGATTTGAGCTCATCTAAGGTTATTGTTGTAGTGAAATATTTCAATTCACACCCACACACCATAGACAATCTCATCTATTTGGCATTTGAACTATAAGTTACGTATGTTAGATTGTACATTGCACCATAGTGAGACTATCCATCTAGCATATGCCATGTGTATGTGAGCTATGACAAGTCCTCCATTTGCAGTGTCTTCTCATGATGATTTATCATTTAAATTGTGCTATTTCTTAATGTTGTAAATATTGAAATCATTTGATAGTGATGAATGCTCTTATTTCTAGAAAATGTTGTAATTTTATGCCTTTTTTACTAGTGTTAGATTTATTATCAATGAAATTGCTTTCAGGCTTATGATTATTTACATATATGGCTTGCAATAATTTTTTAAGCTATTATTTACCATTGCAAGAAGGTATAATGGCTTAATGGTATATAGTATTCATGGGATGAACACTCACTATATACAACATGACTTGAAGCTTGGACATAAACCAATCGATATTTCAATGCAATTCATTAGTCCAATGATTCCAAAAGTATTGTTAAGGAAGCATACGGATTATTTACTCATGGATTTGGTTCTAGCAGCACCCAACGAGCTCAACAACCCCCTGAAGTGATCAAGCACATGGTTTACAATGACCATTGATGTCGATAAATAAAGGAATAGATTGTAAGTCTATTTCTATACCATTTATGGAGTTATTGTTAGACATGATCTTATCTCTTTATCTGTAGTTTGATATAAATGATAATTCAGTTGTTGTCTTTTTTATCTATACTATATCATGCACAACAATATCTTCCATGATAGGATTCAAATTCGAATTTTATTTATGGGGCATATATGCATAGTGTTGGTCCCATTCTTAGGTGGCTTAAGAGTGGGGGTGAATTGAGCTACTAAAAATTTTGGCCAATATAAAACCAAGATGCTGAAAAGAATAAGGAATTAATCACACAATACAATGCACATAGGTATTTTTATAGAGGTTTGACCCACAACACAGTACTTCTCTTCTCTAAGTCATCCTTGCGGCAATCAGGTTCCACTAAACTCCTATTGATTTTACAAGCTCACCAATAACTTACACATGTTAGTTTCTAAGCTCACCAATAAACTTTTACAACTATTGGTTTTCAAAGCTCACCAACAACTTATACACATTAGTTTTCAAAGGTCACCAATAATTTATAAGCATTGATTTTCAAAACTCACCAATAATTTATATACGTTGGTTTCTAAGCTAACCAACAAACTTATACACATTGGTTTTTAAAGCTTACTAACAAACTTATATAAGATCAGCAAGCCCCTTGATTCCTATCCCTGTCAATCAAAGATGTACCATATGACATGGCTCTTACACAGGCTAAGTTTATACATAATTAAATGCAACAAAAATAAATGTATTACAATAAATATAGAGTAACAAACTCCCTTAAGCTTTTGTAGAGAATGTTTTTTGAATGCATATTGGTGTTTTTGTGCAGTGGAGTTGGAAAAAAATTTTAATGTCTAAGAGTAAATGCTCCTTTTGCTTTAGAAAATTTCTCTAAGTTTCTAACTACTTGGAATGACCTTTCTTTACTCCTTTTATAACTAGGTTCAAATTTTACCCATTGGTGAAGATGACGTTCATTAAATGCAAGCGAATCAATAGGATTTTCTACCCATTGAAGCTCTCTTGCGGGTTTTTATGTCTAAAGTCTATTTGACCATGTCGAAGTTTAGTTTTTATGTCCAGAGTTAAGATTTTAGGCTTTCTTGAGTCATTCAACTTACAATAGACTTCTTTAATATATGTTAAAAAGTGAACTGTCATGCTTGGAGTTAATATTTTGGACTTGTACTAGCATTTAGCTTATAACAAACTTTATTCACTAATGTCCGAAAGCAAATCGCCATGTTCGGAAATGAATCGCCATGTTCAGAGTTAAGTTTTCAGACTTGGATTGGCCCGAGTTGCACTTGGTCTCACAACTTGATCCTAGCTATGTCTGGAAGTGAGTTGGCTATGTCCAAAGTTAATATTTCAGACATGCTTCTTCAGTAATAGTGATGTCTGGGATTTAACACTTGGGATTTTCAAACTTTGACTTCTTGACATACTTGGTTTCTCTCTTCAGTCTTCAATAGTGTCCAAGTCTAGATTCTATGTCTGAGAATGGCTTTGTAATGTCCAATGCCTTGGCTTCTTGTTCAGTAATGTCCGAACTATTTCTATGTTCGAGATTGGTCATGCTGTGTCCAAACTTGCTTCTTCAATGTCTGACCCTTTGCTTGAGCCTAGAACTTAGATTTTTTTCTCTATTTTGAAGCCTTGTTTCCATCCAAGTTTGGGCACTTGTCTGAATTATTTTGGTAGTGCTTTTAGATATATTAGGAAGTTATTTCACACATAGTTCTTCAAAGTTTCAGTGTCATTCTTTCTCATTTGAGCATTTACATTTTCTTCCTCATAAACTAGTGGATTTTGTCTCTGATATAGTCTCGTATGTGCTGTCTACTTATGTTATTTCCCTGATATGTTGTTCGTTATTTCACACTTAGAAAATATTAATTAGTAGCTTAGACTTCACTCGTGTGCTTTTTTGCTTATCATCAAAACTTACCTGGTTAAATATGTTCATATTAAAGTCAAGCCAAGTAAAGAGGTTTAGTTCAACAATCTTCCCCTTTTTTATGATGACAAAATATCTAGGTGAATTATCTTTCAAATAGGTCAAAACATGAACTTACATGGGAACTAAACAGAGATATATCATACACAACATAGCTCCCCCTGACTTAGTGCATCCTCCCCCTAATTGAGTGCACTGGGTTCTAATCGTACAAGCATACAGATAACATAATATTCTTCCTAAACATATTTTGATAAACATACAAGTTATTGTCCCCTCTCAAACATATTTTGATAAACATATGACTTATTCTCTCCCTTTTTATCGTTATCAAAAAGGTACTAGGGAAAAGAATATATGCAAAACATAATATGCATGAAAATGAAATACTCAGAATTGATACAAAAAGAATTTCATTTCATTTCATTTCAATACAAACAGAGTTACAAATAAAGATACACTCAAATATATTTTAGTATAAACAGAGTGCTAAACTAATAATGAAAATGGTGTGGCAGGGATATAATGGATGGAAGAAAAGGTGGGATCAGAGAGATTATGGTGGAGCCCAATTATGATCCTTCAAAAAGTTTAAAATCATACATAGGCATGCCTCCATTACTTTTGGGAAGGTCATATTTGAGGAGCCAAAGTTTTGGATGGGGGAAAAGGGGGTTACTCTTAGTGTTGCTTCTCCTCTTAGTCTTCGGCCTTAAAGGATGGTAACCTAGAAAGTCTGGCCTTTGGACTTGCATAAAAATGATCTTCATAATCTTCAAAGAACATGATATTTCTTGTAGATATCCATTCAAGCTTCTTATCTTCTTCTTCAAAAACATCACAAAATCTAGCAAATCTAACAAAAGAACTATTTCTAATCCAAAACATCTTAAATACTCTGTCCACTTTGCTTCCCTTCAATGAATTCTCTTCTACACACATCTCACTTTTTCTATCTTTACTCATGATCTCTATCACACAGTCTAAGTTCTCTCTTGTTTTCACTATTGCCTTAGCAACGACTCGATGATGATGAGTTATAGACACTGCTGCTAATAGTAAGGTAGTTGCTAGGGGGTTTCTATGAGGTTCAGTGTATTCTCGATGAAATCTCTAATAAATGTTAGCTAAAGTTGGTCAAGGGATAATCATTCCACTGAGGAATGTTTTAATTCCTACGAGAAAATGAGAATTAGTCTTTTAAATGGGGGTTTGGACATTTTAAGAAGATAATCAATAGGACTTAAAATTTTGAACACAAAACTGATATGGCTAAGTCCAAAATTATAATTTCAGACATGAATGGCTATGTCTAGAAACAAGATTTCAGACATGAGATGGATATTATGAAGTGAAGTTCATAAAGTTTGATATCATGTCCTAAAAAGCTATGTATGAGATGTTCTAACTAACACAACATGAGCACATATATGATATTCAGTAATTAAAGTAATCATTCATATCTTATGAATGCAAATATAAAGTAATGATAAAGATATTTTCATTGTGCAAATGAATTTATCAATCCTAATTCCCTCCTAATCATACAAAATTTATCCTCTGGGAGAGGTTTGGTGAGAATGTCGGCTAATTATTTTTTAGTTGGTGTGAATTCTAAACAGACATTGTGATTCTGGACATGATCTCTAATGAAATGGTGCTTGATTTCTATATGCTTAGATCTAGAAAGCATAATAGGATTGTTTGTTAGATTTATAGCACTAGTATTGTTACATCGAATGGGCATATCAATAAATTTCAAACCATAGTCACCCAACTATTGTTTCATCTAAAGAATTTGTGCACAACAACTTCTAGCTACAATATATTCAACCTCGGTAGTTGATAGTGTAATAGATGTCGGCTTCCTGGAGAACCATGATATTATCATGCTTCTAAGAAACTTACAAGTCCCTAAGGTACTCTTCCTATCTACTCTATAACCAGCAGAATTAATATTAAAGAACCCAACTAACTCAAAATCTAAACCTTTTGGATACCATAAACCAAGGTTTGGAGTGTTTAAGAGATATCTAAAAATTCTTTTAACAACAATAAGATGTAATTCTCTAGGATCTAACTAGAATCTAGCACACATACATACACTAAACAAAATATCTAGCTCGCTCGTAGTAAGATACAATAGAGATCCTATCATACTTCTATAAAGTTTTCGGCAAATAGATTTACCTTTTTCATCCTTGTCCAATTTGATAAAGGCGCTCATTAGAGTTTCATACCTTCTTCCATCCTCAAGTTTGAATTTCTTCAATAGTTCCTTTGTGTATTTAGTTTGGTGAATGAATATTTCTTCTTTTGTCTGCTTCACTTGCAGTCCCAAAAAGAAGTTCAATTCTCCCATCAAACTCATTTCAATATCTCCCTGCATCAACTTAGAAAACTCTTGACAAATATTTTCATTAGTAGCTTCAAATACAATGTCATCAATGTAGATTTACATAATAAGAATATTGTTTATAGCATGCTTAGTGAAGAGTGTGATATTTAATTTACAGTCCTAAAAAGAAGTTCAATTCTCCTATCAAACTTATTTCAAATTTTTCCTACATCAACTTAGAAAACTCTTGATAAAGATTTTCATTAGTAGCTCCAAATACAACATCATCAACATAGATTTTCACAATAAGAATATTGTTCATAGCATGCTTAATGAAGAATGTGGTATCTATTTTACCCCTTGAGAATCCTTTCTCAATCAAAAATCTACTTAGCCTCTCATACCATGCTCTAGGAGCCTGCTTTAATCTATATAGGGCTTTCTTGAGTTTGAAGACATGGTTGGATCATGAGGATCTTCAAATCTAGGGGGTTCTTCCACATAAACTTCTTCATTAATGAAACCATTCAAAAATGCAAAAATTAACATTCATTTGATAAAATTTAAAATTCAAGAATGACGTAAATGCCAATAACACTCTTATGGCTTCTATCCTAATAACAGGAGCGTATGACTCATTAAAGTTATACTTTCTTCTTGACAATACACCTTTACTGCTAATATTGCCTTACTCTTCACAATTAATCTAGGTTCATCAAGTTTGTTCCTAACGACCCATTTGGTTTTTATAACAAATTGATAGTTTGGTCTTGGAACTAAATTTCATTCTTTTAAATTGGTCTAATTCTTCTTGCATATCTAAAATCTAGTTCTCATCTTCGAATGCATGGTCTATGCAAGTTTGCTCTATTTGAGAAATGAAAGAAAAGTTATCACACATTTGTGATAGGATGATCCAGTCCTAACTTTACCGTACACATCATTAATTACTTGATTTTCAGGATTATCATGCAAAAATCTCTAATTTCTAGAAAGAGAAGAATTACCCCCTTCTTTTACCTCACTAGTAATGATTTAAGCTATTTATTTGCTCCATCCTTTGTTGTTTCTATCTTTAAAGTTTGTTTATCTTGATTTTGCAAGTTTATCCTCTCCACGTCTACTTTGAGTTTATCTACTTCATCATCAAAATCTTTTGATCTTTTTGAACAGTTAGTAATTTCATCAAACTTAACATGAACAGACTCTTCTATAGCTCTACTACTCAAATTGTAAATTCTCAATGCTTTACTAATAATAGAGTAGCCATGGAATATTCCTTCATCAAATTTAGTATTAAAATTTTTAAGGTTTTCCTTTCCATTGTTAAGAATATAACATTTACAACCAAAAGTATAAAAAAAATGATATTTTAGGCTTATTGCCATAATACAATTCAAATGGAGTTTTGTTGAGTATAGGCCTAGTATGAATTCTATTGATAATGAAACAAGTGGTATTTATAGCTTCAACCTAAAAATATTATGATAGTCATATTTACTCAACATTGTCTTTGCCATTTCTTGTAAGGTTCTATTTTTTCTCTCTGTTACTTCATTTTGCTAGACTGTTCTTCACGTAGAGAAAGTTTGAAAGATACCGTTATTTTCACAATAGGCAATGAACTTATGGTTTCCAAACTCTACACCATAATTACTCCTAATGGCAATAATATGAGAACTTTGTTTATTTTACACACGCTTAGAAAAAACCTCCAAGAATGAAAAAGTCTCATCTTTGGATGCAAGAAACATTAGCTAGGTATATCTACTATAGTTATCAGCAATGACATATGCATAATATTTTTTGCCAAGACTTTTAGTTCTTGTTGGTCCCACAAAATTCATATGTAGCAATTGAAGTAGTTTAGTTGTGTAAACTTCTCTATTTGGCTTGAAAGACTCTGTTGCATGCTTTCTTCTCATGTAGGCATAACACAACTGTCCTTTGTCAAATTTTAGTTTGGGTAAGTCAATTACAAGATTCTTTTAGCATAATCTTTCTATCATATCTTTATTAGCTTATCCCAATCCTCTATGCTATAGTTGGGACTCATTGTGATTAACAAGACACTTAAATAAGTCTACTATATACACATTTTCATACTTTTTGCCCAGAACTACAACTGAGTCATACTGATCTAGGACTGAACAAAAATGAGATTCAAATATAACCTTGTAACAACTATCACAAACTGATTAATACTCATAAGGTTATGCTTTAATCCCTTAATTAAAAGCACATCTGAAATAACAATAGAATGTGGTTGGCCAACATTAACAATCCCAACTACTCTACCTTTCCCATTATCTCCGAAGGTTACTATTCAACCATGTTTCTCTTTCAATTCAGCGAATAGCTCCTTCTCCTTTGTCATGTGTCTTGAGCAACCACTATTAATATACCATATGCTACTTCTTGTGGCTACTAGACACACCTATAATGATAAGGTTAGGCTTTAATCTTTGGTACCCATTTGGGAATGGGTCCAGGTCGGTTAGTGGCAGCAAATTTTGGTACCCATTGCTTAAGAGATTGAATTGCATTTACTACATCTGCAACTGTCTTAGGAATCCAAACCATGCTCTGCTTGGTTCTTTTTTTTCTTCCAGAATTATAGTTTTTTTTTCTTATGTTACTGACCACCTTTACTCTTTGGTTTCATTCTAAATAAGGTAGATGTTAAGCTCTATCTTAAGGCATTATTTTCTACCTTAACTTGCTCAAGTTCTCAAATGGTGCATTGATCACTCTTGAGCTTATTGTTTTCATCTTTTAACTTGGAGCATTCATTAGTTCCTTTCAATAGCTCCTTCTTTGTCTTCTTGTATTTGGTTTTAAAGCCTTAGAATCTACATATAAACTTTCTAATTCATAAAGAAAACTTTGAAATTCAAGTTCAAAAGTTACTTCATCTTCATGGATGGCCATGAAGCTGGTTCCAGTATTGTATTCTCCTTGATCTCCTTTTTTAGGTGATAGTCTGAAGAATTTTTCTTCATGTTCATTCTCACTATCACTTGACCTTTCATGTCGATGCTTTATAGAGCTTCCTAAGTAGCATATGCCTTTTTCTTTTTTTAAAATTTTTTATTTCTATTGTCATTCTTTTTATCATTGTAATTATTGTATCTCTTTTGTTGTTGTTTCCCTAGCTTTTTGTCAGGTTCTTGACAATCAAACTGCATGTGGCTAGGCTTGCCAGAGTTATAGCAGGTGAGGACATCTTTTTTCTTGACTTTATTTCTAAAATTTTTGAAATTACTTTAAGTTTTCCTCTTAAACATGGTTCTAAATCTTCTGCTCAGCATTTTAATTTCATCATCATTTTTAGCTCCACTTGTTGAAGCTTCAATTTGTGATTCATCTTCTAATTCAATTCTCAGTGCTATTGATTTCTTTCCTTTTGGTTCTTGTGGAACTCTCTGCTTTATTAGAACTTCATGGGTCATGAGTGAACCCATAAGCTCTTCAACTTTCATTTTATCCAGGTCTCTTATCTCCTAGATAGCTGTGACCTTTGCCATCCACTACCTTGGCAAAGATCTCGGGATCTTCTTCAATATTTTGGGCTTTTCATATTTTTCTACAAGATATTTTAACCTATCGATGATCTTTTATCTTCCAAACATTTCTGATATTATTTCATTATCCTGCATATGGAAGGCTTCATATTCTTGCCCAAGTATATTAATTTTGGTCTCTTGGACCTGATTAGTACCCTCATATGCAACATTTAGCTTGTTCCAAATCTCCTTTGCTGAGTCACATGCAAAAATCTTTTTGAAATCAGCAGGTGATAATGCACAATAGATGCCATTTTTAGCTTTGGCATATCTTTTTACTAATACAATGTTTTCAATGGTATATTTGTCTTCTGTGTTGGTAATAGTCTTGCCATGTTTAATGATTTTCCGTGACTTATAGTCAATGGCTATCAAAAAGTTTTGCATACCTATTTTTCAGTACCCATAATTGTTGCCATCAAGGAATGGGGATCTAGTGGTTGACTGTCTTTCAACTATGGTGTTGTGGATTGTGTTGGCCATAGAGATCACTTTAAGTAGTCAAAGTAACCGGTAATCAAAATTAACTATTAAAGATCGCTCTGATGCCAATTGTTGGTCCGATTTTAAGGTGGCTCAAGATAGGGGGGGGGGGGGGTTGAATTAAGCTACTAAAGATTTTGACCAATATTAAATCAAGGTACTAAAAAGAGTAAGGAATCAATCATGTAGCATAAAGTACACAAGTATTTTTATAAAAGTTTGGCCCACAACACGATACCTACTCCTCTTCTTTGAGTCAACCTTGCTGCACTTAGGTTCTACTAAACACCTGTTGGTTTTACAAGCTCACTGATGTTGGTTTCCAAGCACACCAATAAACTTTTACAACTATTGGTTTTCAAATCTCACAAACAACTTATACATGTTGGTTTCCAAGCTAACTAACAAACTTATGCATACTGGTTTTGAAAGCTTACTAACAAAATTATATAAGATCAACAAGCCCCTTGCTTGTTATCCCAATTAATGAAAGATGTACCATATGAAATGCCTCTTACACAAGTTGAGTTTATACACAATTAAATGTAGTAAAAATAAATGTATTGCAACAATTACAGAGTAACAGACTCCCTTAAGCTCTTGTAGAGAATATTCTTTGAATGCGGATTGACATTTTTATGCAGTGGAGTTGGAAGAAAACTTTTATGTCTAAGAGTAAATGCTCTTTTTATTTCAAAAAATTTCTCTAAGTTTCTAACTAGTTGGAATGACTTTTCTTTACTCATTTTTATAACTGGATTCAAATTTTGCCCATTATGAAGATGACATTCATTAATGTGAGTGAATTGGTAGGATTTTTTGCCTGCTGAAACTCTCTTGTGGGTTTTCATGTTTGAAGTCTATTTGATCATGTCCAAGTTTAGTTTCCATGTTCGGAGTTAAGATTTCGAACTTACTTGAGTAGTTTAGCTTGCAATAAACTTCTCAGAGCTATGTTCGAAAGTGAACTGTCATATCTGGAATTGAATAGCCATTCTGAAGTTAATATTTCGGACTTGGACTGGCATTCAACTTGCAACACATTTCATTCACCTATGTCCGAAAGCGAATTGCCATGTTCAGAAATGAATTGCCATGTCCAAAGTTAAGTTTTTTGACTTGACCTGGCGCGAGTTGCACTTGGTCGAACAACTTGATCTTAGCTATGTCTAGAAGTGAGTTGGCTATGACCAAAGTTAATATTTCGGACATACTTCTTTAGCAATAGTGATGTTTGGGATTTAGCACTTGGGATTTTTGGACTTAGACTTCTTGACATACTTGGTTTCTCTCTTCAGTCTTCAATAGTTTTTGAGAATGGCTTTGCAATGTCCCATGTCTTGGCTTCTTCTTTAGCAATGTCCAAACTTTTTTCATGTCTGAGATTGGTCACGCAATGTTTGAACTTGCTTCTTCAATATTCGACTCTTTGCTTGAGTTTGGAACTTAGATTTTTTTTTGTCCATTTTAAAGCATTGTTTTCGTCCAAGTTTAGGTACTTATCTAAATTACTTTGGCAGTGCTTTAAGACATATTAGGAAGTCGTTTCACACAGAGTTCTTCAAAGTTTTAGTGCTATTTTTTCTCATTTGAGCATTTACATTTTCTTCCTCATAAACTAATGGATATAGACTTGTACGCTCTATCCACTTATGTTATTTCCCTGATACATTGTTCATTACTGCGCACTTGAGAAATATTGATTAGTAGTGTAAACTTTTACTCATGCGCTTTTTCTCATCATCAAAACTTAGTTGGTTAAATATGTTTATCATTAAAATCAAGCCAAGTAAAGAGGTTTAGTTTGACACATAGCTATCCCTGAATAGTGTAGGATTGAGTTTGTCCTCATCTTTGACATTTTTGTTCCTTTCCATGACCATAGCACATGGTTCCTCATTGTTTAGTGGAAATATTTGATGCATAGACTCTATATAGGCCATTATTCTTGCATCTAGGGATTAGGCATTCATTATTGTAGAGATTCCAAAATGACCAAGCTTGGTTAATTGGTTGCATTAGAAAATATTTGATTGAACAGATGACATGATGATGTTAAAAGTGCACCACTTTGGATGGGTTGTATAATAATAGGCAAAATGTGCCAATTATACATACATCTTAATTGAATACCTACCTGAATATGTCTATTTGAATTAATTTTATGCCAAGGAATAGTATGATCTCATATAAAGCTACAAAATATTTAGCAACTTCATGAGCCATCGTATAGATTCTTGGCATTGCACCATGTAAACATAAATTAACCTTTCCAACTATTGTGAATGCCCCATGAAAGTTCTCATGCATGTATGAATGTGAGAATTGGTTGTTGTGATATGTCACCTATTCATCACGACTAGATACTGAGCACAATTTAAATATTTTTGTGTGGTTCCTACCATTTTTCAAACCAAATTCCATTAGTAGCCCCCATTTTTGAAACCTTTCTAATGAGAAGCTAATCATTATGCCTACTCACCTTAATTACTTTCTCTTTTTCATCAACTTTCTATTCCTACATCATTTTTCATGCCTTTTACAACATTTTAATATTTCCATGCCTTTTAGTTTTCTGTCTCTTTTTCCTCAAACCAAGCACACCCTCAAGGAAAAAGAAATTAAATGGCATCACAAAAATTGATAACATTACATGTCAATGTTCCACACCATCAAGAAATATGAGAAACAAAACTAAGATAAAAAGTATGCTAAGATAACAAGAAGGTACACAAACTTTACTACTCACTTTTTGCCACAAATATTTATAATATCTTATGCTTATAAATAGATTGTAATATATTTTGAGCACTTTAAAAACTCTAAATTAAAACATGTCCTTGCATAACAACAACAACAACAACAACAACCATGATAACTCTAAAACTCCTTATACTTTCATATCAAGTTTCCAATAATTTGTCTAGGTGGATTTTTATGTGAATTCATGAAAAATTCTCATTCAGCGGGTTAGGGATATTTTACAAAATTGGTAACTATGCTTGATGGTAAAACATCTTTATCCTAGAATATTCTATGGTAAATTGTTGGTCCCCTATGTATTATTGGCTCAATAGGGGGGAGTGAATTGGGCCTTACAAACTATAAATTTTATAGTGGTTTAGCCCAATGTAGGTTCCTACTCCACTTTTCTAAGACAACCCTTATCTCAGATTCTAGTAATCATAGTTTCTCATAACATGTTAGTTTCCTAGAGCTCACCAAGAAAATCTTACAATTTACAATTGCAAGTTTTACCTCTTGTAGAAACAATCATTCATTAAAAATCACCTAACTTGGAAAAACACTTTATAGCTCAAATAGTAAGCATAGTTTATACAATAGTATTGCCTCTTACTAGGCAAAATTTGTACACAATAAAGAACAAGTAAATGAAAATTTTACTCAATGTAAGGCACATGCTTTGAACCCTCTTTAATTTATATAGATATAGCTTCAAATTTTGAATCAAGTTGTAATGTAGTGAAGTGAATACTTTGTGGAAGAAAACTTTGTTTCTTTTTCTTGTAAATGCACAAATGTGATCGATTCTCCTCTATCGATTCTAATAACTTTGTTGGTCCTATGCAATGGTTAGATCAAGAGGGAGGCCGGGGGGGGGGGGGGGGGGTGTGTTTGTGTGTTTAATTTAGCTTTTAAAATTTATGACCAAATAACCTTCAAACTTTACAACCACTGGTTTTCAAGCCCAACAACAAACTTATACAAATCAGCCAACAAGTCTCTCTACTTGCTGTAAACAACAACACAATAAACAAGCCTTCGCTATCCTGATAATAAATCAAGATTGTACAATATTAATGCCTATTATATAGGCTGGTTGTCTAGAAATGAAAGAGCAGAGAAAATAAATGTATTACAATAAGTACAAGAAATGTTAGACTCCAAATAGTTGTTGTAGTGAATGTTCTTTAAATGCAGATGGCGTTTTGTGTAATGGAGTTGGAAGAAAACTTTAAGACTTTAGTAAATGCTCTTTGAATTCTCTAACTTTTGAAATGACCTCCCTTTACTCCTTTTAAGCTTGGATTCAAAATCTGCCCATTGGAGAAGATGACTTAATGCGAGCAAATCATTAAGATTTTTTGTTCATTGAGATATTTTTGCGGCTTCGCATTGTTTGAAGTAAGAAAGCATGAATGGAATGGAAGAAGAATCTTTGTCGAAAACTCACTATACCTAAAATTGTCCATAGCTTCATATTGTCCAAAATGGTAATTTTGAATTGGCTAAAATGATGCATCCTGCGATAGACTTGAAACGACTTTGTCCAAAATGCTTTACTTTGTCGAAAATAATAACTTCAAATTGTATGAAGCGGCGTGAATTGATAGACTATGTGAATGAACTTTAGCTTCATTTGAAATTGAGTTAGTAGCATTTGGAATTAAATTTTTTAACATATGAGGCTTGTATCTACAATGATTGAGGTTTGGGACTGATCTTCTTTTGGACTTAGAGACGTCATGTGAACTTACTTTGAAACATCCAAAATAGAATGTCCAAAATGGATTTGAGCTTTCGATGTCTTGCCTTCATACTTTGGCATTGTCTGAACCTGGCTGTGTTTGAAACATAATCTCATAGTGTTCAAACTTTTGCTTGCATCCGGTACTTAGCTTCTTTCCTTTTGAAGCCATGTTTTTGTCCTAACTTGGGCATCTATCTGATTCACTTTAGTAGCATTTGAGAATGCGTCTGAAGTGACTTTGAAGCACATATATGATGTCAGACATATCCTTAATCGTGGATCTTGCCTTAAATGCTTGGACCATATCTTTGAGCATTTATATTTTATTCTTGATTATCTAGTGGATCTTGTCTCTAATTTTATCTTTTATACGTTATCCACTTAATTGAAGTTATTTTCCTGATTATATTGCTTGTTATTGCACACTTAGGAAAATAACAATCACTGGCTTAACTATTCACTCATATGCTTTTTCTCATCATCAAAACTTAGTTGGTTAATTATATTATCATCAAAATTAAACTAAGTAAAAGAGGTTAGTTCAACAAACTTTAATTACCACAAATGGCTAATTCAGAAACCTCTGAATTTTTGAAGATCTCCTCTATAAAGAACATATAGCTTGAGCTTAGCTTCAATTTCTCCTAGAGACCTTTGTTGGAGAAAATTTTCCCTCTAAGCTCTTCTTTATTATATGAACTCTTGTAAAAACTTAGCATTTACAAGTTGTTTCTAACTTGATGTTTGTTTGGATTATCTTGAGTTGTTTCTTGATTGATTTAAGTGCTTAAACAGGTTTGTAACTTGTTTACCTTGATTCCTTTATGTTATATTTGTGTTTTTCATTTTAAGTTCTACAAGAATTGGAAACAAAGGCATTAGTGCTCTCTTTTATCACTCATATATATGCTCATCATCAAAACCATGTTGCTATTAAATATTCATCATAAAAATCAAGTTATTGTGGGATTTGGATTCAACATAAATGATTTGTTTGATTCTATAAGCGAGTGAATGACTATATATTTTAAAATAAGCCTATCATTACAAGTACAAAACAGATGGAAAAAACAATCATCGAGGAAGATACTTGATAAAAAATAATTTTCCCCTTTTTAATTTTTCCCTAGTCAATCATATTCCCACTTCTCATTGCAACTACCCTGACAAAGGCACTTTTTATGCTAGAATGCCAACATCTAAACAAACACCTTTTCTCACTTCTTTTCCCAATGATTTGCCACTAGCATCCAAACGAGGGTACCAAGATCTAAAGATTTGCTGCATGAATCAAATTCCATGGGAAAGAAGAGGGAAAAAAGATTTGTTACACAAATCAAGTAAATTTATAAATTTTCTTTTTTTCTTAAATAGGCTTGTTCTCCTATTCTTTCTTCTCATTTAGGATCTCAAGATGAAAAACCAAATGCCCTAAATCTAAAGGCATAAATCATAGGAATCAAAAGTTGAAAGTGAAGAAGCCAAATGACGAAGGATATTTGGGCATTAGCTCTATATACTTTTTTCCTTCCTTTCCCTATTTCTTCTCAATCTTCCATTGATCCTACAATAGGCACCGATGATCATGTTGATCTCATGTTGTGAAGAGTGAAAAAAAGCATCATATGCAAGGGAATTTTGAGTTTTGAGCTTGCATGAACAAATGAACCCTACTTTGGGTTGTTACCCTATCTCAAAAGAGAGCTTTTGCTACAATTTCTCAATGTAGAAGATCTAAACACTAAAATATTCTTTTTTTTTGGATTGTGTGCTTATATGTCATATCTTGGATCATCTAGTGTAAATGGAATTTGATTTCAAATGAAATGCCTTAGATATTCAATTAGATAACAGGAAATAAGATTTCCCTCTTTCTTTTTTGTGTGAGATGAAAATCATTGGACAATTAAGATTCTACTACTTTCTCTTACCTCTTGGAGCATTTGGCTAGGGAGAAAAGAGGAAGAAAATTAATTTTCTCTATTCATGTCACTATAAGGGAAATCACCTAATGCAACCAACTATATGCAGTTATTTTTGGTCGGCTTCATATAGCAGTATATGCAACCAACTAGAAATGACTCCATATACTCCTATATGTAGTCGACATCGGCTGCATATAGTAGTATATGTAGCTGACCAAAGTTGACTGCATATACTGCTATATGTGGCTGACGTCTGATGCATATAGCAGTATATGCAACCATCTTTAGTCGGCTGCATATAGTATTAATGTAATGCCCTGCCCACCCGGGGCTGTTACTCCATTTTATACCATAAATCCACATGATCATACCATGATTTTTCCACTTTCAAGGTGGGTTACTTTAATATTTTTTTCTAGTTGACCTAATTTTTACAAAAAATTGGACAGAGTCTCCCTTAAAAATAGGTCTGTCCACCTAGGTAAAAACATTCATCACATATTATGATACATTTCTCTATTATAATTTATAAAAGTAAGAAATTATACACTCCAATATTTCTCTAGTCATCTACACAACATCCTTATAACTCCACAGGCTCCCCTAGGACCGCGAATACATCATGATGACAATGAATCCATCACACTACCATACAATTTCCATTCCACAAACACCATACACCTCACACTCCAATATTACATCGATATGCCTATAAATTATAATTATACATCATGAGACATAAATTAATTACA
>JAYJMB010058532.1:4766-25354 GCA_036873735.1 Pouteria campechiana | reverse complement strand
TTTTACATAGCTTCAGTCAGATTATATACAAGGGCTTGCACTGACTAAAATAAGGATTTTACATAGCTTCAGTCAGATTATATACAAGGGCTTGCACTGACTAAAATAAGGAACTAGCTAAAAAAGGAAAAATGAATGCTGTGATCTTTGACTTTCTGTCAATCACGCCCCTGACTTCTCGGAACAGCTATATACAGATTTCTAGCACTAATCGTATTACAAAAAATCAAGGAAGAATAAAATACAATAAAACCATATCTTTCAACAAAAACCAAGGGTTGTGGAAAGCAAAAAAGGTTTCACATTAGAAACATTTCTATTAAAGTATGTCCTATAAATATATTTGGAGAACATTTACCTTGGTATCCTCAATTGGGGATTGCTTTGAGTTTAGAAAACATGTTTTATAACTGGCTTCCAAACACTTGACTTTCATAATTTGATGCGATTGACAAGTCATTATGCCATATGCTTTTAAGTATTTTTCTGGAGACTTACCTATTGAATGGACAGCATTTCTGATTTTCTTGGAATTGGTTGATGTGATGCTGTAGGTTGTTCATTTCCGAGCTCTTGAGAAACCTAAGGAGGATGATTTCTGCCTAGAGCTGTAAGTATTTCACAAGTCTACTATTTTATCTGTTCAATTATACATTTCTGAGATCCTTTATCAGAATAAATTTATTTTTCCAACCTTTCTGTATGTGAATTTTAGGTCAAAGCTTTTCAGTTATGATAAAGTTGTGGAAAGAGTTGCTCGCCAACTTGGGGTGGCTGATCCATCTAAAATTAGGCTTACCTCTCATAATTGTTACTCTCAGCAGCCTAAACCCCAGCCAATCAAGTATCGGGGTGTAGAGCATTTGTCAGACATGCTAGTTCACTACAACCAGGTTGTATATCTTCTATCTTACTGAGGCTTTTTGTTACAGTAATGGCAGCCACAATGAATAATTCTGGGTGTAGGATCTAGAATCCTTCCATATCTATTTGCGCTATTGGTCTAGGGAAGTTCTTGTTGCCGGTTTTTCCATATGCATGTTGTAGCCTGAAAGTTAGGCTCCTATGGGTATTCAGTGGCTATAAGCATGCACAACTGGGGACTTACTAATGTTGCTTCTATAACCTTAATGCATGACCTGGATATCATGCTATTTTTAGCTCTGGGCATTTGTGTAAAGAATGTGATTATAATTTTTTTTTCTCTGAAGCAGCCAGTGTTGGCTTTTTATTTGTGATGTCAAAGAAATGATTTGTTATATTGGTACTGTATTGTTGATTACTTTAAAGTTCTAACTGATTCCTTCTGCGCAGACATCCGACATCCTTTATTATGAAGTGCTGGACATCCCTTTGCCAGAATTGCAGGGCTTAAAGACACTAAAAGTTGCTTTTCATCATGCTACTAAGGATGAGGCATGTTTTCAGACTTCAGGACTTCTTGTTCTACCATCTTCCTTTGGTAGCATCTTATTTTGAATTTATTTGTTGCCTCAGGTGGTAATTCACACAATTAGACTTCCCAAACAAAGCACCGTGGGAGACGTCATCAATGATTTGAAAACAAAGGTAATGTTTGACACAACTTTTGGTCTTCTTGAAAGAAAATGTAATGTTTGATACAAATTTGGTCTTCCTGAAAGAAAATTTAGGGCATTATTCTGAAGAGAGTAGATTATATGTGTTCCAGTTGTATGTTTCCTTGATCATATATGTATGTATGTATGTATAACTAAAGGCATATAGAAAGTGAAGGTGTTGAAAATCAGGACTTCGAATTTTTACCCAATCTAATAGTCAAGAATTTTTACCCAATCTAATAGTCAATTTGATTGATGTAATCTTGCCCTTCACTTTCAGTAATGGATTTACAACGTAAAATTCTAGAAAGTCTTGCCCTTTTTTCAATGTATTAGCACACGGGCCTGTGTTCTCAATATCAGGAATAATTTTAGAAAGTCTTGCCCTCTTTTCAATGTATTAGCACACGGGCCTGTGTTCTCATTATCAGGAATAATTTTGCATATGCTGTATGGTTCTTTGGAGCCACTTTCAGCTATGTGTATTTCCCACTTATTATGTTATATGTACGGAAAGTGTTTCTATGGTGCAAGTACCATAGAAGCGAATTTGTGGCACAACTTCATTTGAGCCCATCTTGATAATCGTATGAAATTTGACTCAGTTTCTTATTTAGGATCATTGATTCAGCTAAGTTACTAGAAAATTGTGTGGGGCCTTATAAAAATTGTGTATAAAAGTTTTTTCAAGCATTTGACTGTTATAAAAGTCTGTACAATCATTATTCTAGATGGGGTGAATGCTATGGAATGTAAAAATGTTTAATTAAAAGCTTGTGAGTCCTTTTAGCAATCAAACACTTTTAATCCATTGATATTTACCCTCAAATGATTTCAATTTTATGGTCCACACAACCACAAGAGTAATTGCAATTATAATCAAGATGAGCCCAAACAGAGTTGTTTTACAAAGTCACTTTTGTGTGTTATGGTATAAGTATTCTCACACACACACACACACACACACACACACACACACACACACACACTCACTAAAAGGTAAAGCTAACTGTGCATCCTGAATTTTGAAGGTTGAGTTGTCTCATCCTAATGCGGAACTTCGGCTTTTGGAGGTTTTCTATCACAAGATCTACAAGGTTTGTGGTTGTTCTTTGATGTGCTTAATGCTGTTTTTCTCCTTTTGCCTGCCCATTTCCCAATCCAACTAAAAAAACATGAAGAAAGCATGATGAAGAAGGATATTAAGCAAAGATAGTTTGCTGACTTGAAAGATTGGATTTTTCTGCATATGGTATTTGCTGGGTAGTCCAATGCTTTTGGTGGTGGATGGATGGATTGGAGTCTGGGAATGATGTCATTTAAAGGTTAAATAGTGTAAGTTATTTGAGTTGCATGCTGTAATATTTTGGATGGCCAGTGACACTTTAATCTTCCTTTTGCAGATTTTCCCACCCAGTGAAAAGATTGAGAACATAAACGATCAATACTGGACTCTGCGTGCTGAGGAAGTAAGTTTCTTCTTTCCTGTTGAACAGGAAATCTGTCATTAGATATCCTAATGGAGGTTCTGGTTTATTCTGTCTGTATTGATGAATTCAGCATCTTTTTCAATTTATATGGACACTGGTTATTGTATTATGTGGCACAAGATACTTTATTTCTATGGATATATACTATTGTACTATGATGACTATATTGTTAAGGAAGCCACGAAGAACAACTAATCCATCGGCTTCATTGCCCATTGATGCCAAGTTTGCCCAGCTGAGTCAACTCCTCATGCAGTGTTTGGAACTGAGTATTACTTTTTTGCTGTCTGTTCAACGTTTTTCTAAAAAACAGCACAAAGTCATTGAAGATTTTGGGCTATCCTAGTTGGCAGATTTACTTTTTTGGGGAAATTCCAGCAAATTTTCATGGGCATTGGAAAGAGCGAATGCCCCTATTTGTCATCATGAATGATAACCAAATGTGGGGTTTCCAGGCAATAGGTTGGTTAGTCATTGTCCTGCCAAATGATGTGATGAGGAACCTGCCTTGAGTCACTGAGAATTTGTTGCTATGTGTTGGCAAATCTTTGCCCTTTGGTTAGGGAAGTTTTTTCCTCTTTTTGTTTTGGTGATATTCAAGTAATTCATAATTTGAAGAAGAAAGATAAGAACAACTCTTTGCCATTCTTGTGTAAAACAAATAGGTAAGAAGAAATGAAAAATTAAAGAAGTGTGCCCATGCATGAATCATATGTTCATCTTTTAGTCGGTTGTGGCTGTATATTGACTTGCTTTGTTTGTTAGGCATCTTACTGAAACTTATGACCTGGTCATGTTTGTATATTTGAATCAAGAACAGTAGTATCTGCAACAGGGACGAGATCTTTCTGATATAAGAAGATGCTTATGTACCTGGTTTATCTGTGACAGATTCCAGAAGAAGAGAAAAACCTTGGTCCCCAAGATCGCTTGATACATGTTTATCATTTCACAAAAGATGCATCTCAAAACCAGATGGTATCATCAAATTTTCATGTTTTTGCATTCTCAATACTTCTTCTGTGCCAATATTTCTTGTTTGGTGAAGGCCATCTTGCTTGAACTTATCATGCTTTGACAATCAACATATTTGGTTTCAACAGCAGGTTCAGAATTTTGGAGAACCCTTTTTCTTAATCATCCATGAGGGAGAGACATTAGCAGAGGTTAAAGTTCGTATCCAGAAAAAATTGCAGGTTCCAGATGAAGAATTTTCCAAGGTATTACTGTTCTGAATTCTCAATTTAAAACATTTTATGACTTTAAGCATGTGCACTACATTAGACATGTTCCATTGTGTGTCCTAATATGTTAACTCGTCCTTTTGTTTCCCTTATTCTCCTGTTTCTGTGGATTACAATAATCATGCTTGTTGCCATCACCATTTTTCTTATTTCAATTAGTTGAGGCTGGCTAAAAAGTTCTAAATTCTGAATTCTAATGTACTTATGAGCCAATTTTCATTAATGCGATGAATGCGTTCTTTTCAAATAAAAAAAATAAAAAGTCACACATGCAGGCTGAAATGGTTGTGTGCTGCCAATGAGAGCATTTCCAGCAGATCTGTGCTCTTGGGATTGAATGATTCTTTCTAGTCCTAAGGCTGACATGGAACATTTCCCACTGATTCTTTTGGGACATGCACCCCTGAAATGTCTTGGCATGGAACTCCAGTTTCATAGGTTGGCCTTATTTGTGTGGCAAAATGAGTAAAAAAAAAAAAGAAGAATAGGTGTGTCTGATTAGCAACCTTCTTTTGGGTTGCAGAATTTACTTAGTAGGTGCTAAGTGATGAATAGACTATGCAGTGTGGCTTGAGTTGGTGGTGTCCTGTCTGCGCCTTTTTTTTGTAATCTGCCAACAAGTGATTTTATGATTGCTACCCATGGAAAGTTTTAGTGTGGATGGACAAACAACTGAACTAAAATCCTACCATATGTGTGCAATGTATAAACAGAAATATATGCTCTCTGCTTTCCTTGCTTCAGATCCTTGACACTCAATGCTTATTTTGTGTCTCTTTTTTCTTGTTTTCCCCCTTTTCTCAATTGGCAGTGGAAGTTTGCTTTCCTTTCGCTGGGTCGTCCTGAATACCTTCAGGATTCTGATATCGTGTCAAGTCGTTTTCAGGTACGCCTGAGCTTGAGCTCATGTCATTCTTAGCCTGTTTGATTTCTCTCTCATACAGTTCCTTCACTCTTTTCTTTGCGTCCATCTTACTCCAGAGAAGAGATGTTTATGGGGCATGGGAGCAATACCTTGGGTTAGAACACTCAGACACTGCTCCAAAAAGGGCATATACAGCGAATCAGGTAGTCTCTGTAGTTTTGTTTACTATTTTTTTAATTCTTCAATGTCATCTGATTGCTTATCTTGTAGTTAAAATTGTTTTCTTTTGTTTTTGTGGAGGGGTGGCTACTTGCACGTATGCATGCACATGCATCTGCATCTGTATTTAACCTTGTATTTCGTGGTCGCAACATCCAATTGGCTCATGTGCTTGAGGCTTCATACCATGTTAATATGGTTTATGCATCCTGTCTGTTCATGTTCTTGGAGTGTCTCCTGATCATTCACAATTTGGTCATTTGCTCATTTTTGATGGCTTTAATGGTTTAGACATTCTATATTGATCACATGTATGCAGGCGTGCGGTTTCCCAGTGACATTTACTAGTGATTGTGCAGGTGGTTTCTTAAATGGTCTAGGCTGCTTACCCAGCCAGCTGGTGCCACTGTGTAAACCTTGAATCCCAGAACAGGGTACTCTGCCATCAGTTTGGCAATATATTGGAGACAAGTAGGCTGCAGAAAGGGAATGTGCAGTAAAATGAATGGATTTGGCATCTTTTTTGCATATATGCATGCTGTGAGGCAATAAGCTTGCACCTTCCGCATGTTCTCTGGCATATGTTGCTGCACATATTCCAAGAGTAGGTAGTTCCAATCAACGGGTTCTGGCATCTGTTGTAGCCCATTTTTTTATCCCACAAATTGCAGGAATGTCATGCCATTTATGCTTTTGGGCGTTTAGTACCGACTAATGCAACTCACAGATTTTTCAGTGAGTTTGAATGAGCCGAGATATTGCAGTGTATGTTTCTAGTTCTTCCTCAGCATTACTGTGTCTCTTGCAGAGCCGTCTCACATTTGAAAAGCCAGTGAAGATATACAACTAGAGAATGGTGCAACCTCTGCAACTTCACAAACTAAAGCAGTGCTTCAACCTTCACCTCTCCTGCAATGCTAAACGGAGATGCGCCAGAAAGATGAGAAGCTTTGAGGTTGTTGCCAGATTTGGCTTATTGATATTCTTTCCGGTGTTGCATGGGGAGACGATTTAAAATATGCTTATGTGCATTTGCCAACGGCAGTAGCTCCTGCCCTTGAGCTTCCATTCTGTTTTTCCCTTCTTTTCACTTTTTACTCCCTTCCTTTTTGTCTCTTTTCTTTTTTTTCTTTTTCCCTTTTTTTTTTTTCCTTTGGGGAAGGCCCCCTTGGGGGAGAGATGTCACCATCATCTTCATTTCCAGTGTAATTTAGTACATAAAGATGATTTTGAACTAGGGGATGTATACAGGGTATAGATAGTTGGGTGTCTTTGACATTTTTTTTCCTTCCCCTTCTTTTTTTCAATTTCCGTTAGCATTTAGCAGTCGGGGGCTGTACAACGGTTGCTGTCACTGCATCTTTGAGTTTCTAAGGGGTATTTTATTGTGTAAAAGAAACAATAGCTTGTAGTTTGAGATTGGCCTCACAGGTCCCTTTCCTCATGTGAACTGTCTTATCTGTTGTTTCATCAAGTTGTTCATTCTTTTTGGCGATTCTCTCTTCGCAAATTTCTTCCCATGCTTATCTGAGGGCCCATTTTGCCTAGCTGTGAAATTTCAACTGTTCAGAAATACGCTTTCTGAAGTAGAGCTTTTGTAAAAATAGTGCCGTAATCGGGAAGCTTGCCTAGTCATCTGAAAAGTGCTTTCAGTGTTCTGTTTTTAGCCTAAAACCAATTAAAGCGCTTTCGGGTATGTCAAGTTATCAAAAAGGACATGGAGCAGATTTCTCAATCTAACCAACTTGGCAACAGAAAGTACTCCCATATTCTTTAAATAAAATAAATAGTTAAAAGTATTCAAATAAATTTGTCAATTTTAGGTAAAAAATGTGTTAAACTTTTTTTCAATTAATTTGTCAATCATGTTTTTAACAAATGTTACAAAATTGTTTATAATTGTTATTCTTTTTGGTTTCAGCATTAAACTTTTTTATTAGATTTTTTAACCTATTTTATTAAAATGGGGGTTAAGCCACCCACTTTCTTTTTGCAAACTCTGATAACCCTCTTGTGCTATCCTAAATAATGCACAAGATATTAAATAACTTACATGTAAATAAACTAGCACTCTAACATTAGACCATGTCGCGAGTAACGAAATTGTAAACAAGAAGTTAAAGCATTCAAAGGAAATTAATTATATGTTAATAAAATTAAAAAATTAAGATTAACCACAAATAAATGATTTTTTTGTTCGAAAAGCACTGATAATCCAATTATAGCTCTGCATGATGGACTACTTTGTGTTGTACTATGAGATGTCGTCAACAAAAAAACATTTGAATTTCAAACATTAACAAACAATATATTATTATGTAACATGGTACGGTCAAAGCAAACAATAATGCATCTTCCAGGGGTATTGAATGATTGAGATCTCAACATTTGGTTAATATGGACATGAGATTTTATTTTATATAAAATAAATATATTATACATCATGTAATCTAAAATTAGTTAGTGTACTCGTATATATTATATACAGACCACATTAGGGGTGTAAGTGGGTTGGGTTCGATCCGCGACCTAGTGAACCCAACCCGTTTTCAACTGGGTCAGGGTGGGTTCATTTGCAAAGCTGTGTTAGAAAATTGGGTTGAACCTAACTTGGTTTAGATGTTGGGTTGGATTAAGGTTAGAGCAAACCCAACCTTTCAACCCAAGTTTACATATAAATTAAAAATATAAAAATCCCTAGCCTATTTTGGTTATAAGTCACAATTCTTAAATAATTAAAAATTTGACCAAGGCGTATTTAAAAAAGCTTTCATATAGATGATTATTATTAATAAATTATCATTTAAATTTGTTAAAAAAAGTTTTCAAATTTTCTTAAAGTCTTATAGCCACCCTTTAAACTTGTTCGTATTAATTAATGAAATTATATATATATATATATATATATATTCAGAGCTCAGATACCCTTCATAGACTCTTGGAGAGGTGCAAGAAGCTTGATTTGCAAGAAGCTTGATTAATAAAGTAAATAAATTAATATTAATTTATATTATTATTTTTCATCATGTTTATTTTTGAAAAAGGTTTTGAAAGTGTGAAATTGCAAAGAGATATAATTTTTTTAAAACTTTTTATCTAACATGATATTTATAATCTATAATGATTTTAATTTTATATTATTATTTATTTTATAGTTATTGAGTATTATCAATGTGAATAAAATTAAAGATACTTATTTTATAAAGTAAGAGTACAATGCATTAAAATGAATAAATTTTTTATATAAAATTAAAATTAATATGCTTACTTTGGTATCTTAATCAAATAAACAAACACCATTTTCTCCAAGATAATCTTAAACTTTAATCATTTACTGTAATATCTCCAACTTTAGCCAATATGAAGTATTGTTCGCTTTGGGTCTACTAAATCCCGCTGACATGCAGAGCCTGAACGGTTTTGCCCATTTAGGCCTACTTTTCTGGCCCAAAATGCGTCTCACAATAACTTGGATATTCCAGGATCTCTTTCACCACACATCTAATGAAAACTCTCTACATCTGCTCATATGGCAATGGCCAGAAAGTGACTCTAATACCATTTGTAATATTTCTATCTCTAGCCAATGTGAAATATTGTTTGCTTTTGAGCCAACCAGAGGCTGCATAGTTTTGGCATACTCTTTTAACCTGAAGGGCGCCTTACAATGACTTGCCATAGTTCACAATAAAATCTCTGATCTCAAATCATATTGGTTTCGAAACCAATTTTGATACCAACTTGAGAGTTGGTTTGATACTAGCTTAGTTGGTATCAACTTTAATACTAGCTTAGTTGATATTAAAATTGATTTTGAAACTAATATGACCTGAGATCAGAGGTTTGAATGTGAACAATGATAAGTCATTGTGAGATACCTTTTAGGTCAGAAGAGTAGGCCTAAATGGGCAAAATCGTGCAGGCTCTGCGTGACAACGGGATTTGGTGGGCCCAAAGCGGCCCAAAACGGACAACACCTAGAGTTTGAAGTATTACATTTACTATATTTTATTTCTAATTAACTTTTCTACTCATAAAAAGTTTTGGAGCATTTTATGGCGTGCCAAGACTTAAAACTGCATAATTTAAAGAGTACAGTGATATAAAAGTAGTAAACAAAGTACATGAAAATGGGTGAAAAATTAAAAAATATTGTGGCCTAACAACTGCGTGAAAGGACATGCGAATGAAGGGTTTGGGTTGACTTAGAATTAGCTTGGAACAGGTAAAGTAGGTATAAGTAAGATTAAAAGTTTGTTTTAAATGTTTGATTACCGTGAGATAGTTAAAATTTCAAATTTTAATATCAGGAAGTTAATAAATTTTAAAATCTAAAATTTTTAAAGTTAAATTTTAATATATTAATCTCAACAGCTAAAAATTTTATTAACATGACCATTAGTATGGAAATAACTGATTTCATGTTCATATCATGCGAACACAGAACACTGAAATTGGTTATATCTCCACAAAAAAATTATTTCCATCTTATTTTACTCCTAATAAAATGTTAAAATTGTTTTCATGCTAATAAGAAGAGTAGGACCACTGATGGAATTGAAAATTTAAAAGTACTTAAAAATTCATTCTAAACAATGATTCTATCCACAAACTTTATATCTAAAGTTGATAATCGGATTTTTAGTAGTAAAAAGTCCTAAAATTACTATAAGAATTTAACAATCCTTACCTTCTTTTTTTGGAGGTTTCGTTTGTTTAAAATAGGGGTACAAATAAGGTCACGTCATCCCAACGTGGACCCTATTTTTTATAACTCCTACCAAACATTATATATATGGTAATTTGGATTGGTATCATCCTCATCCCACCAGGTTGGTTAGCATCGTCTCAACCTTAACCTTACTTTTTAACATCTACCGAATGTATTACGAAATATATGATATAAATTTATAACATTAACTCAAATACTCATTTATTCTTAAAATCAATATTCAAACACTTATACATGAACTAAATAAGAAACAAACAATCATAAGACCTAAAATGTTAAAATCCATTCCTCATTTTCTAAACCCAAACTTATAATTACATCATTATCACGTTACATTTCAATAAATAACAGACTTTCAGGATTCTTTCACGCTTTACAGAATTCTTCCAATAAAATTCTTACATGTGAAGGAAGATGGGCGCAACACTGACAATTGTAGAATGAGATAGGGTATTTTGGGGAGAATAAAAGATATATTTTTTTAATATTCATTAATATCGGGATTCGGATTGGTTTTTCCTTTATTGACCAAACCCAATCTGCTCAGTCAAAATAGTTGTCCAAACCTAGTACCAAATAGGGTTAGGTCACTCTCGGATTTTGGTCAATTTGCCCCAATTTGCAACCCTAGTTGAAAATAGGAGTGCAACTAGCGTCAGTTTAAATTGGGTTAAGTTAAACCAAATCTTAATTCAAATTAGAAAACTGTTACCCAAAACTAAATCATATAACCCATTTTCTAAAACCTTAAACCAAACTAAATGAAATTTATAAAATCTGGATTAAGTTTGATTTATAAAACTTATTGAAATTTTGGGCTAAGCAATTTGAATTTCTTATATTTGTATTAGCATTTTAAATAAATTTTACAATGGTTATCCTTTTGAATATATTTATTATACGAATAATTAAGTATGAAAATGTTAGCAAACATTAAAATTGCTACTCACGTAGTATCATAAATAATTATCCAAAATATTGATTTTTGAATATAATCCAAATAAACTTGAAAGATAATGTAATTGGAGAATTATTTTTAAATTAAAAATTATGTAGATTATTCTAAAACATAATTCAACATAGAAAGCATGATTTATTTAATTATTATCGCTATGGGTGTTGAAAACTTAGTAACCAGAATCAGCCATTATCTAATGATGCAGTGTCTGGATGTTACAATCACAGTGAGGATTGTTGCTATGCGTTTGCTTCGCTAGCTTTGTGTTCTTCATTCGGTTTGTGGATTGAGAGCAACCAATTATGACCTAGCCTTCATGATTCATGTTGAACGTGTCATCCGCACAGCTAGAGAAGTACAGAGGAATTTGAAGCCCGAAGCCCCGCACTGAAATGCTTGTAGACCATTTTCTCTAGTCTTGATGGATCCATACATAAATCCATGACAGGAACAGATCTTTGGAAACGCAGTGCAGTATATAAGGGTGCAACTCGGGTTAGTTCGGTTCGGTTCTTGATCAAACCTACCCTAATGCTATTTCTGAAATTGCTACCCTACCCTTTTATTAATTTGGTTCGGTTTAAATTGAATCTAAACTATTTTTTTTTTAATGTCGGGTCGATTCGGTTCCAGGTCAAATTCAGTTCCAAAAAACTCATCAACTAAATAAGTTATTTTTTTTTCATTATCTAACTTTGTCACTTATTGGAACAACACTTTAGCTGTTTCCATTTATGAGTTTTTAGTATATTTATGGAGATCTCGTTGAGAAAGTTTTTGAAAGTATATAAACTTTCAGAGGGTTGCTAAATTTAACTCTTTTGTTTTTATGTTGGACTTGGACCTAAGGTCATGGTTTATCTGTTTTGTAGAAAATTTTCTTTTGAATAGAAATATAACATGAGTGCAGTTGAATAAATATATACACTGGATAATTATAAATCATTTAATCCATCTTTTATACCACACAATTTTGTTAGCAAAGGCTTTTTTATAATTTTTAATGTATTGGTGGAAGCAAACTTATATAGGCTAGCCGAACTACAAACAGTTCCATGAGGAACTTTTATGATTTCAAGTCACTGTAGAATTTACAAGAACAATCATTCCAGCCGAATTAATGTGTTCTGATTTCTTAAAACCTGTTAATTTTTCTAATAATTCAAGCAGGTTAAGAAAGTAGAATTGACACTACCCATCAAGTCATTAAGGTAGAACCCAACCTGCAAAAAATCAGGTTGGTTCCAATTCAGTTCGTGGGTACCCTATCCAAGTTACACCCCTAGTCAGAAATATCCTTGCACCGTGATGCATAAAGAGCCATAACACAACATAATCATGGTATCGATATGAAGCATACTTAATTATCATATATGCCGGTTTCAATCCAAACTAAAAGTTTCATTATATAATCACTGAAATAAAAAAACACGTGAGATGATCAACTTACCGGACTACTGAAATAGATAAAAAATTCAAGTATCAAAAAAAGGTTTTTCCACCATCCAATCACCACCGGAAGGCATGTGAAAAGAGTGGAGTAACAAATGCATATGTATAAGAACCCCAACCCATCTTACTTTCTCATTTGATCAAAATCTACACATCTAGCGATCCAATAATAGTAATATTTTTAATTAACAGAAACAAATTATCTCATTAATACACAGATTAGAAGCGACAAAAATGGCATGGATTCATTTGTAGATGCTTATCGAGCAGCAAGTGATTCATATTCTTAATCACTAAAAGTGAGACAAAATCTTGGTTAGCACATATTTACATTCGCATCCCAGCTATGCTTATTTTCTTAAGTGAGTTCCCCCCTGAGCACCATTGCTACTCTTCGAATGGCCCTAGCAACCCTCCATATCTCATGTTGGATGTCTGACTGTCCTTCCATTTTACCAACATTCTTGGCTCGAGAGATGGCGTCAGCTATTCCAGGAAAAAAACTGACCTCGCTTTCATAGTCATTGGGAGGCCCGTATACCTGTAGATAGCTCAGCACAAGATGAAGATACATCAGCAGCAGCTGATCATAAACAGAATCAATGTGTTTGGGAAATAGACTTGTTGATTTTAAAACTACAACGCATTAGGGAAACCAACGAAATGATGATCATATAATTCTGGACAATTTACCTCTACATAAATTTGTATGAACCAATGAGCATCTATTTACCATGATACACTGCCGGATACCATGTTGAGTCTACTATTTATTACTGATTTTGATAGATCATGCACGTCCAGACAACGGGGGCTGGACATCCTAAAATGATGGGCACTAATTTGGATGAAGCACACCAGTCCATGTAGACCTAACTTTCTGGTTTTGACATTATTAAAGAATAAATTTTAGAACCCAGGCTAGATATCTACTTGTTTTCTGCACGCTATCAGATCTGCTTGACCAAATTTGGGCTGAATTTTCACTTCATTAAAGCATTAAAGGGTAAGAGGGACCTGATACTCAACTTGATTTTAGCCTGGTTATTTAAGTTTTACCCTTCTGTTAGAAATTATCAATTCAGCTGGTGCTCAACGAGGTGCAGTCTTTTGTAAACAAGTTTTCATATGATATCAATTTTTCTCAAGTCAACTTGAGACTGACTTACCCAGCAAAAGTTTTGTGAGGGTTAAGTTAAAGAGTACATTTGGGAATTAGGAAAAGAGGTAGAAACGGGAAGGAAAAAGGAGGAGATGATGTGACAGAATAGATAGGAAAGATTATATAATAATGACAGCATGTAATGATTGAAATGGGGAAAATAGAGGATTGTAACATTGTCACATTTTTGAGATTGCTGCCTCTTTTGTCCATTACTAGACATGCCCTAGTATTTTTTTGAACTTCTGTTGGGATGGTTGGTCAAGCCCAGAAAAATTTTGAAATAGTATTGAGTTAGTTTGATACATGACAAAAATGAAAATGAATTTCAACCCAATTTCGTGTAATTCTATGTACGATATATAAATAAATAAACTTAAGGCATGACTTTTGCTTCAACATTTTTATTGATTTTGTGGATGGGAGCTACTAAAACTCAAAAAATTATGTGCAAAGTTTTTAAGAATCCTCTTGAGGATTAGAGATGCAACTTGGGTTGGATAAAAATTCAAACTCAACTCAACCAACCTAACTCAATTTTTGTTTGGGTTGGATTGTTTAGAATCTTTAGCAACCCAACCCCAACTTCAATCCAATTTTGTGTAATGCTAACTACTACATACTGCAGATAGACGTGTGTCTTTCATCCTGAAAGATACTAATTTCATGGATGTTGGCTTACTGAAACTTACTAATCGCCATGAATTTTTCCGAAGTCTTTTGAAATTTATATATCAATTTGTACATGTATTCACATACATAGCATTATTTCAATTAATTTTTAACACAGTAATAATTTATGTACAAAATTCAAGGTTTTTTTATTATGTATTTATCTACCCATGAATTTGAGATTTATATAAAGTGTTTCTTTAGAAATCAAACTCAAATTCTCAACTCAAACCTAACCTAAGTTTTTTAGGCTTGAATTAAAGATTTGTAAAATGTATTAGGTTTAGGGTTGCAGCCGTGTTAAAATTTTTTGAAATGTAGGATTGCGTTGATCTGAACCTAACACAATCTAAACCAAGTTGAGCCCCCAAAGTGGCCTAGTCTAAGTACTTGTTGTAAAGGTCAACTTCAAATTTAAAGAGAAAATTGAATTTTTCACCGAGAAAGCTTAAACAGTTTGTAAATGTCCTTGGAAAAAATAAATAAAGACATATGATAGTGCATAGCTTTGAATACAAAATTAGCCTAAAAAATAATATATAATCCCTCAGCCAATATCCAACCAGATGTGCAGGAAAACATTCATGGACTCACCTAGTAGAAATTAATATCTAGCTAGATGTGCATGAAGATATACATTCACTCCCCTGGCAGGGATTGCACCTGCTTTTAAAGGAATCACCAGAGCTACTGTGGCAGAGATTTCAAAAAAATTATAACAAAATAAAATAAAAACCTTCCCCACCTATTTTGCCATGGCGAGACCTTCACATTTGAAGAAAACAGCCAAATAAATGTTGCAACAAAACTACAGCACTGAAATAATTAATACCTGCATCTGCAACAGTTTTATTGATAGCATCAAGTAGCATTCCAGAAGAGAGAAAAAATTAATGCAAGAACTAACCAAATGCTTGAACCACTGCCTCCCTCTGAGGCCCTCAACATCCAAGAAGCCTCTCTCTGCAAGCATCAATCGATCATTGAGTTCTCGTCTCCACAGGTTCGATGAGTCTTCAATGATGCCTCCCTCTGCCAGTTTCTGCATTTAGTTGAAAGTCCCAAGTCAGATGATAGATTTACAACAGTAGTGTAAAAAGGTGCTGAAACTTCTCTCCTTTTATTCTACCTTTACTTCCTCAACAGCTTTAGATGCAGCTATAAGCTCACCAATTGATGCATTTATGGGATGAAGTGAGCTGTGACTGTCTATGAAGTCAGTAAATGCCTTCATATGCTCCTGCAAGACAACCAAATTCATTAAAAGGCCATTTGTGAATAAAAAGCTTCATTGACAAATTGGACAAAAGCACAACTTAGGAAACTATTACACAAAAAGAGCCAAACTGATGCAGAGTGTCAAGAGGCCATACATACATTAGGGTTTATTTATTTTTAGAAATTTCTTATTTGAGATCAAGTGATCAGTTTATGAATCAACTTGATGGATGGTTTGGATTGTTGTTTTTATTTATTTACTTAGGGTTTCATTTATATGCAATACATTAGGGTATCATTAGGGTTTCCTTTATATTCTATCAATAGGTAACTTTGTAGGAGGTTTAGGGAAGTTCTATAGTTGATAAATTATTGATATTTCTGGCTTTGTTTCTTTCTGATTCTTTCCCCTAATTCATCTAATTTTCTCTACTTTCGTTCCTTCTTTTCCCTATTGAGATAATCTTTCTCTTTCTTCCAAAGTCTTCCCCTTTTTCATTGATTTAGGGCATCCTATCCTACATCACAAACTCTACATGCATTCCAGTGCACAAAAATATCCCCTTAAGAATCATCGAACAGTGAATTTATCTTGCATCGTTTATATGGATGGCTCTAAAAATCAATTTAGGTTTGCCATTTTAGTTTTCACGAGGGAATTTGATCATTTAGTGAAGGGAGCAGATGGAAGTTAGGATTTCTCATGGAAGATGGTTCATAGGAATCATCCAACACTTGGAATTTTTGAGTATATTGATTCACTTCTAGATCAAGGATTAGGATCTTCTCCCACACAACAGAGGATCATCAAACATAAGGAATCAGTCACTCAACCATTGATGTCAGTTTCCCAAAGGAATGATGAATCAGTAATTAATTGACAAAGCTCTTTTAGGCCAAATCTGTACACTCATGTAAAAGAAAGGCCAATTCCTTCCTAAGGTAACCTAGTCTGAATGTTAAACAACTATTGTTGGAAGTTGTTTTCGTGCATGTGACATCAACGAAAATTGAGTACCTAACATTTCCAACAGCTCATGTGCAAGACAGAGACCACAAAACATGGAAATGATGTCGTACATTACAGCATACACATAGATGTGTCACCTCAGCAAACTGTTTGACAACAATTCACTTCAGCAGCATATTTTAAACTAGGAATTAGATTATACATATGTTCATGGAGCCAATATGATTTGGCAAACTTGTAGCGACATTTCATGTTGAAAACATCAAACAGCCTTAGCATCTGCTCAAATGCTTCAGTTTACGAATGATATGAGGCTATCAGTCCAATGCAAGAATAAAGGAATTTCCACATTGCCAACTGTTTTTGAATGGAAGAACATGAATCCTAGTGAATGAACATGCAAAATACATGCTCATGACTGCTGGAGATAGATGATCTTGTACCTGCAGCTGAACTGCATAAGAGAGATAGTTAAAAGGTAAGATCAGATCATCAGCCAGGCGAAGGGCCAAAAGCCCCCAAATGTCTGCAACTGCAACAACAAATTAGAAGTAAAATGGATCTGCAGATGTCAAAAATGCATTCAACTTCGAATGCGATGTGGTGAACACATATTATATGCTTCACAACTACTAAATTCAAAAGAAAACATGCAAATTTGCCAACAGATTCACAAAATTTCAGATTTGTCAAATAGAAAAAGACTCCAAGGCAAAAAAGGAAAATAAAATTAGGCAACAAATGTAGCAATTAATTGGACTACTAACAAGAACCACAAAAAATTCTAGCTTCATTTTATGCACTTATTTTAAGGTGCATTACGAATTGAAAACAACTTTTGACAAAATGATATTCACCAAATTTCCGTTGAGCTTACTTTTTTTTTTCATAAAGCACAAGCTTAAACACAGCTGAGTTTGGTCTAAAAGAAGAGACCACTCTTTATGCTCACCAAAGCATCCTTCTCCAGGTAAATCAAAGTGGTCCATCATGTAACCTAAGCAATTTTATAACATTATTCCAAAATGAATCAAAATTATTTGTTACTTAGCATCAGAAGAATAAACAATTAATGCATGTTTTCCTTAACTTTTAATTTTAAACTTTGCCCCCATCTGTTGACATTTTTACCCGATTTTTCAATCATAAACATAGATCTTATCATCAATATGGATTTTACAGGGAAGCCCATCAAAAAAGTCTTAAGTCTTGCAAACAGATGTAAAAATTCCTGGTGCAATGGTTGGGCTTATGGCACAAGCATAAGTTAGCGTGTTTCCCTCCTTATTAAGCTTTTACATTTCAAATACATTTCGTTGTACTTTTTAAACAAAAATTAAATGAATTTTACAAATGACCAAGACATATGGATACAATTACTCGTCAAATAAATTTGATGTGTGGTCCACATGTTGATACTAGTATCAAGATAAAAAGTGTCCTTTACACAAAATTCCCAAGTGGGGCACATGATCCATAGATTGTTTAACCAGGTCAACCATTGGGACATCTTCATTAAGGCTACATTATAAATCTTGATTCAGGCCTTGTAGCAAGTCATATGATACAAATGGTATAAACACTTTAATCTGGATTGTCAAAATCATTATCACAATTAAGAATATTCAGAAAATCATACTCGGTATTCAGTAATGCTCCCATAGCCAACTTAATGCCTGTTTAAATGGGCAGTAAAAAGAAACATGGTATCATTTGAATTTTTTTCCCCATTGGGAAAGACAAAAGAGGTGGGGAAAAAGAAATATGGAAGTGTGAAGGGAAATAAAGGGAATGATGTGATAGAGGGTAGTAATTAAAATACAGTGAATAAAGTAAGGTTGTTAGGTAGTTAAGATGTCAAATCACATTAAAATGTGTGAAAAAAGAAAGTGGAAAACTTTCCACCCTTTTTCCTCCTTACCAAAGAGGGGCATAATTTCATGAAACATGTTTATTTCAATGTTTAGAAAATCGGACCGGACGTTGAACCGTTTGAGTGTCCAGTTTTGGTTCAACTGATGGAATGGATCGATTTGAACCTGTGACATCAGCATGATATAACTCTGATGCAATAATTATTTTACTTATTTAATTTTTTAAAATAAAAAATATATTTAAATTTTTTAAAATATATATTACCTAAAATGCATAATAAACAATCCAAGATAAATAAATTCAATATTAACATAGCAATATATGAAAATACATTAACACCACAGCAATCAGCAATATATGAAAAAGCATTAAAACATTAATATATAAAAACACTAACACCACAGTAATCAGCAAGCAAACAAATTCAATATATGAAAAATAGACATTGACTAGATTAGATAAACAATCCAAATATGTTTAAAGAAAAAAGGCCATTTAATATGGGTCATGGGAAGCAGCTACTGAATTTGGACCTTAAATCTGGAATTCAAATCTAGAATTTGGACCTTAAATCTGGAATTTAATATGAGTCATGGGGTCCAAATTCAAATCAAGTGATCTTTCTTGAAATTCCTTGATTTATCTCTCTTTGGATAGACCTTGAACTAGCCACATCTATACATGCAATGTAGATAAAAGTCAATGTTGCTACACATATTTTATGACAACGAATTTTTTAGACAGTTATTAGTGGTGAAAATAATGAATGTTTACCATCATCCAATGAAAGTAGAGACAGAGAGAGAGAGGTGGCAATGTGGCATAGCCGCACACTGGCACATTAAATTGACCACCAGCTGGCATTTCTTCGGCACCCTCTCTGCTTCTCTTATCTTCATCTACTCCCTCCTATTCAACTCATGGGCCTCCCATCTTCGGCTACGGCTTTGCGTGGTATAGCCACTTCTTCATGGAAGCAACGCACCCGCCACGTTCGGACATCTGCTCAGGTCCCTCATTTGCGATTTCAAGATATTTGGGTTGATGGTCACTAGCCGAATGGATAAGAAGATCAAGAGACTTGGGAAGAGGCCCGTCTTGCAGGCCTTTTGAATTCTCTCTTATGCGTCGGATTGGTTGGGTAAGCTGTCTTCGACAGATTTGTTTCTGAGTTGATCGCAGCGGCGAGGAGGGCGGCGACACTCAGCAGCAGGAGAGATGGTTGTCACGCATGAGGGAAGCAGGTTGGCAGGGGCGAACTGGCGAAGGCAATTTGAGAATTTCGGGGGGGAGGGATTTGGAAAATGAAATACCCTAAGTCCCTAACCCCTTTTCCCTCTTCCGTTTTCATTCGGGTGGGTCACCAATAGCGACGTGGTTTTTTGTGTTTTTTTTTTTAAAATGGAGAAATCGACAGGCGGATATAAACAAAGAGAGAGAGAGAGGGAGAGAGGGGGAGTTAAAGTTACCTGAGGCAGTCGGCGACGGTGAGTCAGTAACGAGGAGAATCACCGGCAGTGCAAGGGATGATAGAGGCAATGAGGGAGAAGAGGGAAAATGAAATGGGTTTCAAAATGCCCTAGCAGGCAGAGAGAGAGCCTCTTCTTTCGAGCGGGCATCCACGGCACACTTTTTTATTTTTTTGAAAAAAGAGAGACCGCTAATTCCCCGGTATGCCGATTCCCGGTTGAACTGGCTGGTTCTTTTGGTTGGTGCCGTTTTTTAAGAGGACTAGAACAGTGCCATGGTCGGTCACAACTGGACCAGTGCCATGGCCGATCGCCGGTCTGATTTTCTAAACATTGGTATATTTCTTCACAAACTCAATAAATCAAGAGAATAGTTTATTATTAATCGATTGTGCACATCGTTGACACAATGCTGAATAGATAATTAACCAAACGGTAGATCAAATCTGTGGTGTGCTCTTAGAGACTCCAAAACCAGACAACTCTACCATAAGGGTTGCAGCCACTGCATAGAGATGGTTAAAATGGAAAAGCAGAAATGTCTACATCCAATAGACAAAAGATTAAAGACTAGATTTATAGTATCTTCTATAATGGTCTTGGAAGAATGAGGAATAAAAGCACCCCTTTGGTCCACCAAATCTCCTTTAGGTCACTTAAACAAAGGCACAAATCTATAAAT
>JAYJMB010058521.1:0-27003 GCA_036873735.1 Pouteria campechiana | reverse complement strand
CTCCTCGTGGGATCGACCCTTACTCACACTACTACAGAAAATTAGATTGGAGCAAGGTTCTAAATTTGGGTGCCCAGGACAGCACCACCAAGGCGGTTAGTCACCTCAGAGAATGAGACATTACTAAAAATGTTAGTCATAAACTTTCATAACAAAAGACTCTTGCTAGATAGCTATGTTGGTGATTCTACCCCATAGATCCAAGGGAATTAAACTCCCAGCCAAGCCATAAGAAAATGAGCTGGGAAGTAAGTGCTGCATAAAACTGGTCCAAAGGGATATATGACCATTTTGCCAAGCCCATAGTAAATTTCACACAACACGTGGGGAGCAATGGCTAATCTCTTCCCTCATGCAATCTTAATAGCTAGAGACAAGCACATAGGATTAATGCAGTGATCGTGAGCTGATGATGGACAAATGATGGTTGAAAGTTAAAACATTAAGAACAAAACCAACTCCTCCACTAGAGTAATGCTTCTTAGGAAGCTTCATCAACCCAAATATTCCACTTAGCCCAATCTCCAAGTGTGTGCATTTCCTTCACTGGGTATTTGGATTAAAAATCTACCCAAACAATTGCACCTAACCTGTCCATGTGAATTTGGTGCCAGACCATTTCAATTTGTTGATTATGTTTAAAATACGAAATCCCAAATTGCCTCTCTCAAAATTTTTATTTTGTAGGAGATGCAAATCAAAAGGCTCTCCAAGAATAGGCAACTAGTAAATAATATTTAGATTCCATACGTAACACTCATCTCACTACAAGGAAAGTGGAAAGAGTTGGTTATCAGAGACCAGAACTGGAGGAAGCCGCAAATAGCCTCCATATGCTTATGGAATGGGTTGTGGGTGCAAAGAATGGTATTATAAATACTAGCTTAGTGAAGGATACCCTTATGAGTTGCTGCGATGTGCTCCATCTAAGGTTTGAAGAAAGTATTCTTTGATAATGTGCCTTTGAACCTCCCCCTTTCATCGCTACAAACAAACTTGTAATTTAGAAGCATCATCTTCCTCTAGCGGGAAGTCTCTATAGAATATTTATGAGGGTCCAACATTTTTTTAATAAGCGACAAGAAATAGTCATCAAAATGGTCTTGTTGGTCTCGAAGATTTGGAAAATACCTAAGAGGGGAGGGGTGAATTGGGTACTTAAAAATTTGCTCAATCCCTTCAGGATAAAACATCCCTTTAGCAATCAATCAAATCACAAATCAATCAATACACAAATAAATAAGACACAGGGATTTTAATAGTGGTTCGAATAAATACTCTACTTCACTCTTCCAAGAACACTCTCCTCTTAGTGTCTTGGGTTCTACTATCTCCAATAGCAAAAATACAATAATGCTCCCAGCACTCTTGTAGATTTCAGCTCTAGGGAGCGCAAATAAATAGTTCTTGTCTACACTCAGACAATCACAACTCTTCTTGAGTCTAGTCTCAACCACTAGCTGAAGGGACTTATAATGAATATCAAAAGTTAAAGCACATATACTTTTCAATAAACACAGGGGAAGGTTTCCGAAAATTAAATGCAGAAGTAAATGATCTTCCCGAAAGATGGTTGGGAGCCTTCGAATAAAGTTGATGAAGGTTTGAATGCAAGGCTCACAACTCTTGAAAGATAGCAGAATGTTATGGCTCAGATCAGTAATTGCACTTAAGGGGATTTTGAATACTTTTCTTGATTACTTCTTCAAATGATGCTGCATTTAAAATAGCTTTGAATTTTAGCCGTTGGTGGTAGGTGAGCTCTATTAATGACAAAAGACCACTCCGATTAACACATTTGAATTCTCTTACTTCTGCTTAATCCTCATCTGCTGGAATGCCTATAACACTAACCTTGGAGAAGATGATTTCATAATTCTTAATAAGTATCGATTGAAGAGTTGTTGCAATGGCTTATTCCTTTCATCAATATGGAAAGATTGTCATTCATGTTGAATGGAGACCAACAATTCAGTTTGCCCATTGTTCATGTTCACTTATGATAGACAAATTACCTGTCCAGCTATTCATCAGAGAAAGTCTCCTTGTTTTCTAGTTTGTCTATGGTAAGTAGCAGATGTATCCAATTATTGGAGATGAATAATCTTCTAAGTACTTTATTTGTCCATTTGTCCATTCTACGTAACAGAAAAATTACGAAGTCATAGATGAATCATCTTTCCAGTACTTTGTCTGTTGGGTTGTCTGCTATAAGTAACAGACTGACTGTTGGAGCGCAGATAAATTTTCTTCAACACTTCATCTGTTGGATTATCTATTGTAAGTAATAGACGAATCATTGAGACACAGACAAATTATCCTTTTATCTGTTAAATTGTCTATTGTAAATAGTGGATGAATTTAGGGGTATAGACAAACTCCATTGCTCCGCCAAATAACCTCCACTACTTTGCTAGACGAACTCCACTTCTCCACCTTTGTCTATTAATAGGCGATCTTTGGCTTGGTGAGCTATATGATTGTGGCTCACTTATGATAGATGAAGTCTGTTGTATACACACTACTTTGCATTCATCAGATATAATCTCCACTTTGATAGATAAAAGTAAACTTGGTTGGTTTCTTTTCATTTGAGCTTGGTCTTATAGCTACACTTCATCTTTTGCTTTTGCACTTGCCCAAGTTTTCAGTCAGACAGATTGATGCCTTGGAATATATTTTCTATGCTCATTTTTCCATGATGCCTGCAACTTGATTCTACATGCTAAATACTTAGTAACCACCATTAGTACATAGTCTTTAATCAAGTTTTGTTTGTCATCGAAACCATGCATTTATATGAATAGGTCTTTCTCATCGTAGTGAGCAAAGGCATCACAGATAAATAGCCACTTTCAATAACCTTTTTGTGAACAAAAGCTAGTTATGGATAGAGAGCGAAGGGATGATCTCTGCTCTTTATGTCCCTCATGGAAAAGTGTCGCATGGGGGCATGACGTTGTCTGTCACTTTCAAAGTTGGGGAGCTTTTGTCGACATATCTCTACATTCAACTAGATAAAATGCCCTTTATTAGATTCTTTTATTTGGTAATAGCGGATACTATTTTGAAGTAAAAAATCATTGCCTCCCTTCTGCTTCTTCTATTTCCGCTGCAATGGTCATTGTGGGGCAATAGAAACTGCTCCTTCCAAATTATCTTCTGACACTCTTACATCCTATCCAAAAGTGATACTAGATGGAGGAGTGATAAGTGAATAGTATTCACTTATATCATGTCTTTTCAAGCTATCTTTTGGTTTGTTTTTAAGTTATGTTTAGTAGATTTGATGTATTTATGTTTGTATTTGGTTTGTACGCACACAACTTCAAGAAGGATGGAGAAAACACAAGGAAATGCACTGAAATGAAGAAAATACAAAGAAATGGCGGATAACACTTCAATGCCACGACATAAGAAGCCTCACTGTATAGAACTTGAAATGTGAATATTATTCGAGACAACAAGTTAGTGCTGTGGCATTGAAAGTTTATGCCGAGGCACTAAATCAGTAGCATATATGTGTCCATAATTTGCATTTTTGGTGCATTTAACAACTGAATTAGCAAAAGTGGTCAATATCAAAGTTTACGCACTAGAAGTCATCTATGCAACACATCAATAATCATTGGAATGGACTAAAAAAATGAATTTGGGTAGAATAGCTCTATGTCGCGGCACTTGCCATGGCATAGTGATGAATTTTGTGAGTCAGATGGTTTTGAGTCGCAAAACTGAAGTTGGAGACAAAGATCCAGATTTTCTGAAAGTGTTCGAAATGATGCCGGATCTTCAGGGATTTCTTGGAAAAGTTGCAAAAAGACTATTGTTGAATGTAAAGAGTATAAAGAGCTTAGAGAGGTTGCCTTGGGAGATCGGGGGGGAGGGGGGCATAGCTTGGAGGTTAGATTAGAGCTGGAGAAGAGGAGAGAAAAAGGATTTCCCAAAGATTTGGTTCAAGCCTATTTTTAGCAAGGGAAACCAAAGGAGAAGAGTTTGCCTTCATTTTCATTCTCGAATATTTTAGTGTTTGCTTCTCATTCTTCAATTGTACTTGGATTAAACTTTGTATTTGAATTTTACACAATGTTGAATGGTAGTGCTATGTCTTTTGATTTGAATATGAGTGGCTAAACCTCTCCTTCTAGAGGGGAGATGGATCTTTTGTAGAAGTCATGGTTTAATCAATGAGTTATGTTATTGAGTATATTTCAGAGATTTATTTCTGTTGTTGTGTGATTAAATCTTTTAATCTACTAGCCATTTATTAAATGATCATGCATTTGGGATTTGACACTCGAGAGAGGTAATGCTGAATGGGATCTAAACATCATGACATGGAATGCTAGATGACTTGGGAAAGCTTCTAGGTTTTGTAAGATCATTTAGAAGAATCATAAGTCTTAATGCATTCTTAATATTCCAATTTTTATAGGGATATCGAAATTGGGATATTAAGGATAGATACTTAGCCTGACACTCGGGAGAGGAGGTTAAGTACATTGGGATTCTTGATCTATAAATTGATAAAACTAATCAATACATAATAAGTTGAAGATATCATGATTGAAGCATAACTGAAGTCAATCCTCTAGATCTTCTTTACCTTGATTTCTTCCCACCAAAAGGTTGTCTATTTCTATTCCTTAAATTCATGTTACTTGATTTTCCAGATAAAGTTAGAATTATTCATGGCAATAGCTAGTGAGTAATTTGAATATCCAATCCTTGTGGATACGACAACCTTCTCATCACCACACTAGAAAACTTGACATCGTGCATTTGTGGTATAATTTTCAAGTGAATAAGTTTTTAGCGTTGTTGTTAGGGATTGACATTATTTTAATTTATCATTAATATTGTTATGTGATAATTATAGTTTTACTTTGGAACTTTATTTTCTTTTCTCATATCTTTTACTTTGATTCTCTTTCTTTTTGCTTTATTAACAGTGCATGTTAAATCTCTTTACTTGAGGATATAGCATTCGACACCTTCCACTGGCCCAATGAATATGATGTGTACTATCCAGGATTTTGTGATCATGAGAACCTGCCCTATGGAAATCCTTGGAATGCAATAAACCCTATTGCTGATTTTCAACCTCAACAAACTAAGATGAAGCCATCGCTTGAAGATCTCATTAATGCCTTTGTAATAGAAAGTCGAGCAAGTTGTTCAAGGAATCAAACAAGACTTGATAGCATTGAGATACACACAGGAAATATGAATGCATCATTAGGTCTTTGGAAAATCAAAGTGATAAGCTTGCAAACTCTATCTATAATCCAAACAAAGGTGTTTTTCCAAGCTACACTAATTTTTTTGAGGATTTGGAGGGTTGTGTTGCTAATGATGAAAGTGTTCAATATCCTTTGGAACGTTACAATGAAAATTCTATAAGTCAGGATATTGTAGATACTAGGGAGGTCATGGAACATGTTTTAGCTTTAGAAAAGCTGTCAAAAGAGAAAGTCAGCAACAAGGTGAAGCCATTGGAAGAAGAGTCATTAGGAGAAGAAATTAGAGCTAATTTCAAACTGAACCAATTGCCCAAATCTCTAAGGTATACAAATTTTGGCACTGACTCATTCTTTCTAATGATTAGTTCTTCTTCTTTTACAGGTGTGGAGGAAGAAAAGCTACTACAAGTTCAAGAGCATGTAGGAAAAGAGATGAAGCTATACAATGAAAATACTAATTGCTTCAAGATTAATAGGTTGGGGGAAATCATTGCAGAATTTTCAGGAAAGCCCATAGACAACACTGAAGCAATTGAGTATGAGAATCAGCTGGGTACATCTGAAAAAGTCCCCGAGCCAATCTGAAGATTCAAAGAACCAGTGCACTGCAAAGCCAAATTTCCTTTCAAGGAATGAGGAAAACCATAGTCGGGCTAAGACTATAGACAAAGAGCTTCTTAGGAGGCAACCTAAACTTTCAACTTTTTACTTTCTTTTGCTTATTTCCATTAGCTTAGTTTAGTTTTGTAATTTAGTTTTAGTTGGTTTTTCTTGATGCAGATGATCCTTTAAGAAGCTATGCACACCATGAAAGCAACCTTCCTACACCATTAAAGGAGAAAATGTCCCCACAAGGAAGTTTCTTTCCACACCTTATTCATTAATTATTACATTGATTACAATGTTTTGTTTAAGTTTGGGGGAGGTTTAGTTGTGTGTTATTGGTTTAATATATGTGATTGTTAGTTTTGTTTATGTGTTTGGTTTATCGAGTTATGTGTGTTATGTTTCAACATCTTTGTTTAGTGCTTTGTTTGGTTGTGATTATGTGTGGTTAAAAAAATTTCTTTTTAGCATTGATCAATACATGAGACCAATGATATGAAAAACATGTCATAACAATGGTTAGTATGAGAATGATGAATGTTAATGTTATTTGTGTTTTTGACTTGAATATATGTCAAATTTGCTTTAGATTTCTTTATACTTTCAATCACATAGACATTTTGTTTTGAATTTACTAAGTACTTAGAAACAATTTTGGTCATCAAGTATGCATACCTTAGCTTGAACTTTAGAATTCATTATAATTAGTGTTTGAGACCAACAATAGATTCATTTAGGGGGATCACATCCCATGAACTAAAAAGAAAACAAGTTTGAGGGTGTGGTAGTAATACAACCTAAGAATTGGGGGGATCATATTCCAACAACTTCAAAAGAAGATAATTATAAAGAGTGTATAGTAATACAACCCATGAAAAAAGGAAAACAAGCAAAGTAAAGAAGAAAAAAAAAACAAGTAAAATATCATATTCTAATCTATTGTAATCTCTCTTTTAAGTTGTGAATTTGTAAGGTTTACATTGAATATGTATTACTTGGTTGTTTGAATGAACTAAGTATGAAGTAATTTAAATTAAAATGTCTATAACTCTCTGCACATACATCAGGAATCAAAGGTAGACAAGATAATATTCAGGTTGAAATTTTTGATATACATGATATTTCAACATTTTCTTCCAAGCTATGTTAACTCTCTTGAGATTTTTGGTGAACTTGATCAATGTTGTTTTTGTGTTCTTCTTGAGTTTTGCTCGAGGACGAGCAAAGTTATAAATTTGGGGGTGTTTGATAAGTAAATATTATTCACTTATATCATGCCTTTTCAAGCTAGCTTTATCAACATTATTATATATGATTTTGATGATAACAAAACTTGTAAGAAACCTGTATGCTTAAATCTCTAACAATCATATGTATGGTTATGAATTGATAAATATTAATTAACATAAACATATAACCATGAATAATTAATTACACAAGCATACATTCCTTACTTTTGGTGTGCACACAATAAACATTAATTAACTTTTACTGCATAAACTTGCTAAATAAATACTATGCACCATAATTACTTAAGCTTTCATATTATGCATTTAATAAAAAAAATATATATTATCCTTGCTTTACAATATGCTATAATCACATGAGGATAAAATATATTCTGACATTATAAATGAAAGCCAACAATGTAGTAAGCGCAAAAAAGTTCAATTGCAGGATAATGATCATCTACAACAAACTGCCACAACTATTTGCTATATTCCGAAAGGAGCTAAACCGATGAAAATTGTGGAAGAAGAAGAAGAAGAAAACAGAAGACAAGCAACAAGAAAGGTTGCTTTGTTGCAGTTGAAGCTTCCACGAACAAAAGCATGGGAGAAAAGTAAGGCTTCAAAGATGTGCTACAATGAGTTCACATTGTTTGTCAACCTCTATGAGAAAATCTCAATAGACAAATGCAAAACAAGAAGTTAAAGAAGAAGCCATGAGCAGAGAGCTTAAATTGCGTCCGAGAAATTCAGACTATCTACTTGATCTGATTAAAGTTTGTCCAAGATAAAGCACAAGGATAAAGAAGCAACTCAAGGCTTCACAAACAAAGAAGTTGAGGACAAAGCCATGGTCGAAGAAGCATAATTTTGTTTGAGAAATTTGAACTATCTACACCGACCAAACAAAGCCTGTCTGAATAAGGAAAGAAGGAAAAGCTCCATCAAACACTTAGATAGAGGAAGAAAGAATAAATTACTACCTAGACAATCATACAAAAAAAGAAGAAAACTTTGTCTAATCAACAAAGTTAGAAGAACATATTAGTCTGAGGATAGAAAGGCAATATGAACAAAGAAGGGAGTGCAACTTTAGCTGGGCCAAGACATACAAATCAAGATTAAAGAACTAAGGAATTTGTAGAATAAAGCCCTTTTGTTGCTTGAAGAGTGCAGAAAAGCTAAAGAGTTGTACCTCGTCTTAGGATCAAAAGGTCGTCTGTCACAACAGACAAAGTATCAGCCAAAGCAGAAGACGAAGTACATGCTGCACAGTGAACATAGACAAAGTTGAGAACAGATAATGTAATTCTTAAATAAAAAATGGGCTATAATAGACATAGGCATGATCGTTTACAACTCATGATAGATAAATGCAACATGTAGAGTATTTTATATAAGACAAAGCAGAATATACTTCATCTATCGCTTACACCAGATGAATGCCACACTTCGTCTATTCAAGAAAGTTGAAGTAAGCTTGGTCTGGCACCTTCAGCAGACAACAAGGAATAAAAGAAGAAAATCACTCTTCATCTATTAGTGTAAGACTGAGGAAATTTCATCTATCACCTCCAACATATGACGAAGAACAAAGGAAGCATATCCTACTTCGTCTGTTCGTATTAAGGAAACTGTTTGTCAATCAATCAGCTCATCTTCGTCAGCACCATTCAAAGTTAGTCTATTATCTTTAATAGACAAACCATATACATGAAGGATCAATCAACAGACAAATCTTATGGAGGAATTTTGATAGACAAAGAAGAGTTTTTCTTAGTCAGTTCGACTTCATTTGTACCACTCAAAGTTCGTCTGCTACTTACAACAGACAAATCATTCTTATGAAAGTTTAATTGACAGAAAAACCTATGAATAATTTATCTGCAATAGTGGTAGACAAATGTAGATAGAGAGAGTCTATGAATTATAAAAGGAAAATTGATTTATGTGATTAGGCATACAAATGACATCTGCACTCGAGCCATCATTGTGCAGACTTATATCAGTCGCCATTTTGGCAGTAAGTGGTGTTACAAGTTTTCAAAGCTTCGACCAGTTAAATAAGGAACACATTTATCACAGCTCATCCTCCTCTCTAAATGGCTTTACAGTAGTTCGAGAGAAATCAAAAAGACCTAGACTTCAATGAAAAAAAACTCAAACGGTCTTATTCATTTAATGTGGTTCTCCTTTTTGCATTCAATGGATCTCATCTTCTCCAACGGTTGAGATTTTTGAAGAAGCTATTTAAGGAAAAGAAGTGGGATGATTTGAAGGTGGTGAAGGAACCTATTTCAAATGAGCCTCATTGTCCATGGCCAAGAGCTTAAATCATTATCTATCTATATGAGCTTCAATCTGTGAATCATCATGGCCATTTTATTTACATTTTGGGAAGATCTTTATGTATTGTTAGAGCTAAAAGAGAGATCATATTTCCCCTACGCTTAAATGTATAATAGTTTTCTGGTTAATCTGAAAACTAGAGAGTTTATGGTAAACTTGATAAACCAAGTCTAAACATACAGGGATGTAATTTGAATACAGTGGACAGCATACATAATGAATGCATCAGCAAGCACAATCCACTGACCAAAAGAAGACAAGAATGATACTGAAACTTTGAAAAGAAGCCATCAAGTAAATCTGTAGTCATAGAGCTCAAGCCTTAATGAGTGGTAAAGAAAATTGTCTACAGACAAAGTCAGTATCAGATAGCATCCGCCTCAAGAAGATTCAGACAAATCGTTCCATGGACAAGATAGAAAAATTGATTATAATCAACACTTGCCCGCAACTCAAAGATGAATTCAATTTGCAGAAGAAGAGACAAAATGAAGCAAAAATAAGATAAACGAAGAAGGCAAAATGGAAACAAAATTAATCAAGCATTTATCAATCGTATAAAGCTCATCTAAAAACTGAAAAGGTCAAGGAACCTACTGCAATTTATGAAATATAGAAGATGAAGAAGAAGTGGTATAACAACTAAAGAAGAAAACTTTGCCTATTGTCTTCACTTACGAGAGTTGTTTGCCATTGGCAATAGACAAATCCATCAAATAACCTTTAAAGAAGCAAGTCATTCATGCCTCAATGAGTCATCTGTTACTTAATAGACAACCATTATATAAGTGACTAGAAGGAGAATTCGTCTGCTCGCCATAACTTCGTCTGTCACTTATGATAGACAAATCAAAAGACGAACCATTTAGAAGACTTTGTCTATGGGATGAAACTTCATCTGCTAATCTTAATAGACAAACAATAGACAAAGGTACTTTGACTGATAAAAAGAAGACTTTGTCTGGTGAAGGATACTCCGTCTACTGTGAAGATGCTTTGTATTCACAAAGATCGCCTGCCAATTATAATAGACAACAACAGACAAAGCCACCTCACCTAATGGAGGAAACTTTGTCTGTCAAGAGAACATCATCTAATGAACAATGAAGAAGAGAAACTTTGTTCACGCTTCTATGATTTAACTGTTACGACAAACCAGAAGTGAAGTAAATTACTACAATGGTCTTTGACAATGACTTAGTGGTCTATCATGTGGATCTACCTAGAGTTACTTTGTCTATTACTTACAAGAGACAAATTCAAGACATGATCTAACAAAGTCCTTAGATGAAACATAGCATATCATGAAGAGGAGAATCCATCTGTGCCAGATATTGCTGACTGTACTCTCTGATCATAATCTCATTTGAAGTAAATCTTATAAAGTAGATTGGACAATTTGAGACTAGCTGAAGATGGAAAGAAATTTAAAGGAAACTAGTCTACACTCTAACAAAGGTTGCAATACTCAAAGGCTGCGTCCCTTCAGGCTTAATGAGCATCTTTTCAAACTAGTGAATGAGTCAGTCAACTAGAAAAGTCTTCATCCTGCATTTGCTAAAACTGAAAAGGCACCTTCTTCAAAGAACGATGCGGTAGGATTTCCAACTACTAGTGAGTTTCTCAAGAAGACTACTTTTCAAAGGGAGAAATTAGAATGGTTTTCAGCCTTAATAGAAAGCCAAATACCTCCAATGGGCAGAAGTTTCTAAAGCAATATAAAGGTAGTGCAGTGTCAACGAAGAAGGTTAAGGAAGCTGAGAGAAAAACAAGAACAGAGCTCAAATGAATAACACCTCTCTCAAACAGACTATGATTCCTCCTAAATAATCAATCTCCACTATGCTGATAGACAATGAGCCTAGACATTCTATCATAATCATATACCTAGATCATTGATATCTAATAAGCTTTAATGAGATATCATTTTATATATGAGCTTAATCTTTGTACAAATCAACCTAAGAAAAGAGACAATGTAATGTGCAAAAAGAGTACTGTCAAATTAGCTATTTGACTTTAAAATCATGTTATAATGTGTTATTGGTGAGCTCCAACATTGTATGAGTAACATGTTGGTAAACTTCAAAAAACCAATAAGTTTCCTGGTGATCTTTAAAACTAGTGAGTTTCCTGGTAAGCTCATAAAACTAGAAGAGTGTCGGGGATACTAGTTTACGCCCTCTGGAGTTGGAATCTAGAAGAGTGTCGGGGACACTTGTTTACGCCCCCTGGAGCTAGAATCCAAAAGAGTATCAGGGATACTTATTCACGCCCCCTAAAGCTAAAATCTAGAAGAGTGTCGGGGACACTAGTATACTTACTTCCATTGTGTGGGATATAGTGGAAGCCAAGGCACAATGAATTGGTGCCCTTTGAAGCGTGGATGTAAGGACAAAGTTCCCAAACCACTATAACATCGTGTTGTCTGTGTGCGTTTGCTTGCTTGTTCTATCTTTCATGCACTTCATTATTTTCATTAGTTGCTTGAGAAATTTCTTTATATCCTTCATTACTTCATTAAGCATAATGTTATCACTTACATTATCACACACACATTACAACCTGTTTGACATAGGAATGACCAAGAGAAGTTGAACTTGGAAAGTTAAGCAGTCATACAATCAAACATGGAATTACATATATACTACATCACTACTTCTTCTTAGCTTATCAAGTTTTATTTGACATAATTTTTATATGCTCAATTCACCCCTACCCTCTTAAGCTATTTATCTATATGGGACCAACAAGTGGTATCAGAGGATGCTTCGCAAGTTAATCTTAACTACTAGAAGTTAACTTATGAAGAGATTCCCATGGTCTAATTATTCCAGAACATTCCTGCTTAGAGATAAGACATTCATGCATCTTTATGTATTAATGATAGATTCTGAAATTTTTTTGAAACTCCTATCTCCCACTAAGTATGATAGAACACTAACATATAACTTTGCTAAAGATACATTAGAAATTACATATGACAAAGCTAACAAGGTCCAGAAGACCAAAGCAATTGACTTTACAAGTGCTGCAGAGAAAAGAGAAGTCAGAAGAAGCATTCATAGAATTCAGAGGAGCTGAAGACCATCAAGTAAGCCTTTTTCAGTATCTTATCAGCTCAAGAAAATGAGGTAACAATCTAATTTAAACTTTTAAATCTTCTATAACTGCTTAATTGATAGCATGCCTTAAATGCCATACATAGTAAGCTACCTACAAAATTGAAAGTATATGATTTAGAATCATTTGTATATGCCTCATTAATTTTCTTATGCATATAAAGAGATTAATCACTCAAACCTCTAAAAATTAAAACCTTTTAATTATAAGAAAACTAATATTATCTCCTCTGACAATCATGTTATCTTAGATTAAAAATAAATTAAAAAATCTCATCATCTCATATTTGCCAACAAACGAAGTCATTACTTTGTCTGTCGAATTGTCTATTGCCATCAAATTTGTTTGAATCTCCGAAAGATGTACTTGATAAATCCTCTATTTAACTTCGTCTCGGACCCACCTCTTGCACTCACTATTAGAGAAGGAATCCTCCCTCAAAAAAAGGAAATTCAAATTTCCATTGTTTTCATCTCTACTCCTCGTCCTTTTGGAGCCATTTTCCTCCAATATTCTTACTACCAAAAACCCTCAAAAATCTTACACCTCAAAATCCTAAAACCTCAATTGATGAAAATGGAAGACGCAAGAGCTATAAAGAAGACTCTAGCATCCATGTTCAAAAGAAAAAGAGGCAGAAAGGAGTCAAAGGAACTACTACGTTAGGAAGAAGCAAAGTTCAGAGAAACAGATTTCTAGAGGTAACTTTCCAAAATGATGAACAAAGTTACCAAGATTACATGAATAAATTTGTTAATAGAAAAGTAGTAAAGGGTAGAGCCATTGATTTCAAAGCCTTTGAAAAGATAAAACTGGAAGTATGTGACTGGATAAGCTTCTAGGGCTAGAAAAATCATATGAATTGCAGTTTCTAAAGTTATTTCAAAATGGTGAAAATTCTTCTCTGCAATTATGACCATAAGAGTAGGAATCATGGATTGAAAACAAGGAGATAGATCTATCCTCTGAAAATATTAGAGAATGCTTGAATCTTTCCTTAGTTGAAAGATAAACACTTTAATGGCCAACGCCCAGAAGAGAATTATTCTCACAGCTGACAGGAACATCCATTAGAGAGAATGTAAAGAATCTCAATCCCAAGGATCTAGATGTAAACTTAAGGCTTGCTCACCTTATCTTCAATAACAACATTCATCCCAAGGTTGGAAGTAGGGATAATGTTTTTGAGAAAGATGCAAAGATTCTTTGGGTGTTGAAGTATAAGAAGAAATTGCATTTTGCCAAATTGATGTTTGACAATCTCTCTCAAGTCAAATCATCACCAAGACATCCTTTGCCTTATGAAATAGCAATGACTCAAATATTGAGAAAGGAAGAAGTAGACCTATCATATGAAGTTCTAGAAAAATTCAAGTCCTTAGACATGATCGATGAAATAACATTGAAAAGGATGGGAGCGACCATACCATCAAGTGATATAGTCATCAAGAAGGACAAACGGGCAAAACAAGCAGAAATGATTGAAGAAGAAGAAGAAGACGAGGAAGAGGAGGAAGGTATGAGAAGTGAAGAACATGAGCAAGAAAATAGAATACAAAGAGAAAGAGAAGAAGAAGAAGAAGAAGAAGAAGAAGGAAGAATAGAATCTATCAGAGAAGAAAGAGAGGAAGTCCCTTTAACAGCTGCAGCAGAAGAGGCAACGACATCCGAAAGACAAGCAGCAACTGTAGCAAAACCATCTCCACATAATAGCCCAATTCCATCTCCCTTCAGACCTACTCACTCAAATCTAGTAGTCCAACACATTACATAAGGTCATGAGTCTTCATATAATAGTCCAACTCCATCTTTTTTGTACCTGATCATTCATCTCCACATACCCAACATATTCCACAAAATCTTGAAAACATGTTTCAAAATATTGAACTATTTTTGCATCTATGACACTAAGAATGGATTCATTGGACAAAAAGATAGAAACCTTGTTCTCTTTAATGGAATCCATCAAAAACCAAAAGAAGTTAACTTCTGTCTCACCTAGTAAAGATATTCACTCTGCCTCACCATCCCATCAGCTCGCTCCTCCTCTACCTCACCTCATCAATCACCTCATTTCTCTTATGTTCCACTCTCACCACATCATACACCTCATAAATCTCCATCCCTTGCTTGTTACACAGATCTTCCAATAGAATCTCCTAGGTCTAATTATGTATCTTCTATATCAGAGTCAACAATTCCACTAACTAAAATCTTTACATCCTTAAAATCTACTTCAAAGAAATCTTTGTCTCGAGAATATCCCACTTCATTCAATCTTGTTCAAACTCCAAAATCTTCCCACCTATCTCTAGTCATTCCTCCACCACCTTCAAACAACAGTCAACCCACTCCACCAGAAGTCATGCCATCCTCATCTAAATCATATTAGTTTCAACGTCCCAAACTCCCAAAACAAAATTCCTCAATCCCTAAGAACAGAAAGTTAAAAATGGCCCTTGAAGAAATTGAACAAGATAATTAATAAACCAAATAGTTGCTTTCACTCTTCCACCACAAAATAAATCATTCACTTTATCTAATCTTCCTTTTCCACATTTTTAAGACCAAGATTATCTTTATAGCATCATAATAATGAAAGGACTATCCGAAACCTTCAAACCTAAACCTCTTCTAGATAGGGATAAAATCATTGATAAAATCCTAAATGAATTTTGCCAACAATCACCAAATGTTGTTCATTCCACAACACCAAATGTTGAATCCTCTTCGTTTACAATTTACACTTCTTTTGAATCATCTCCATCTACAACACCACCTCCTAATGAACCATCTCCTTCCATAACACTTGCTCCTTCAACCACACAATAACCCTCTTCCAATGCTCAACCTCTTGCAAGGATCAAAGCTTCAACCTCCAAGCCCTCAACAAGCAATACTCAAGGAGCTAAATCTACATCTATTCCTCCAAGCACAATCTCCATGGCACACGACAACTTCAACTATCAAACAAATGCCAATACTACAACAATTTGTCATGGCAAGCCTCCTCCATATCCTGAACTATTAGATGATAACTATCGAGTGGGCATTAAGCTCATTAACCATCATGAGATAGCTTTAGATCCTCTTATGCTCACTATAACTATTTTTGAAGGATGGTTAGCTACTAACAAGAAAGCACAAGATCAAAGATTACCTCTTCCTCATCCAATACTAATGGATCCTAATTACCTTAGGTGAATTCAATTTATCCATAGTAGTATACCAAAGGCTCTCAATGTAAAACTTCCATCAGAAAAATGAAGGTTTATTTAAGAATTATGATTTGGGGTTATTGAAGTACATCGTATATATCTCACATTAACGAAATTATCTTTAGATAATTTTTTTTTTGTTATTATCACTTACATTGTTAAATCTCCATTTCTCTTCTAGGATTTATCTTTTTGACTATGAAAAAAAGGGGGAGAAATATATGAGTGAAAATAGGATCATACAAGAGTAAAACTTAATTTTGGTACCTACTCAGGGGGAGCTGAGTCACATGAACAATTAGTGCATCTTAGCTTAAAGAAATTAAAGCTACATAAGTTAAACAAGCAATCTATGCACTAAGATAGGGGGAGTCATAATACACTTATCCATGCATAAATTTCTTTTACGTTAATGAGTATTCTCTCTGAAAGATATTTCACTCAAAATTTTTATCATCATCAAAAAGGGAAAGAATGTTGAAACAAATAGTGCATGTGACAATTAGTCAAGTTTTGATGATGAGCAACAATATATAAGTAAATATGTGTGGTACTAACAAGTGTGTTTCCAAGCATTGTAGAAACAGGTCTAAATATACAAGAAAGCAATTTGAATACAGCGGACAGCGTACATAATCAATGCATTAGCAAGCGCAATCTACTGACCGAAAGAAGACAAGAATGACACTGAAACTTTGAAAAGAAGCTATCAAGTAAATCTATAGTCATAGAGCTCAAGCCTTAATGAGTGGTCAAGAAAATTGTCTACAGATAAAGTCAGTATCAGATAGCATCCACCTCAAGAAGATTCAGACAAATCGTTCCATGGATAAGACAAAAAAATTGATTATAATCAACACTTGTCTGCAACTCAAAATTCTATTTGTAGAAGAAGAGACAAAATGAAGTAGAAATTGAACAAATGAAGAAGCTAAAATGGAAACAAAATTACTCAAGCATTTTGCTATCATATAAACCTCATCTAAAACTAAAAAGGCTAAGGAACCTATCTGCAATCTATGAAAATATAGAAGACGAAGAAGAAGTGACAAAACTAAGGAAAAAAACTTTGTCTGTCGTCTTCACCTACAAGAGTTGTTTGCCACTAGCAACAGACGAATCCATCATACAACCTTTAAAGAAGCAAGTCGTCCTTGCCTCAACGAGTCATCTGTTACTTAACAAACAACTATCATATAAGCAACTAGAAAGAGAATTTGTCTGCTCACCATAACTTTGTCCATCATTTATCATATAAGAACCATTTGGAAGACTTTGTCTATAGGCTGAAACTTCGTCTACTAATCTTAATAAATAAACAACAGACAAAAGCACTTTGGCTGATAAAAAGAAGACTTTGTCTGGTGAAAGATACTCCGTCTGCTGTGAAGATGCTCTGTTTGCGCTACAAAGATCGTCTGCCACTTATACTAGACAGCAACAGACAAAGCCACCTCATCTAATGAAGGAAACTTCATTTGTCAAGAGAATGTCATCTCATGAACAATGAAGAAGAGAAACTTCATTTGCGCTTCTACAATTTAGTTGTTACTTATAACAGACAAACCATAAGGAAGTAAATTGCTACAATGGTCTTTGACAATGACTTAGTGGTTTATCATATGGATCTACTCAGAGTTACTTTGTCTATTACTTATAAGAGACAAATTCAGGACATGATTTGACAAAGTCCTCAGATGAAACATGACATATCATGAAGAGGAGAATCCATTTGTGTCAAATATCGCTAACTGTACTCTCTGATCATAATCTCATTCGAAGAAAATTTGATAAAGCAGATCGAACAATTTGAGATTAGCTGAAGATGGAAAGAAATTTAAAGGAAATTAGTCTACGTTCTAACAAAGGTTGCAATACTCAGAGGCTACGTCCCTTCAGGCTTAATAAGCATCTTTTTGAACTAGTGAATGAGTCAGTCAACTAGAAAAGTCTTCATCCTGCATTTGCTAAAACTAAAAATGCACCTTCTTCAAAGAATGATGTTGCACGCTTTCTAGCTACAAGTGAGTTTCTCAAGAAGACTACTTTTCAAAGGGAGAAATTAGAATGGTTTTCAGCCTTAATAGAAAGCCAACTACCTCCAATGGACAAAAGTTTTTGAAGAAATATAAAGGTAATGCAGTGTCAACGAAGAAGTTGAGGAAGCTAAGAGAAAATTAAGAACAAAGCTCAAATGAATAACACCTCTCTTAATAACACTATGCTTCCTCCTGAATAATCAATCTCCATTGCGCTAATAGACAATGAGCCTAAACGTTCTATCATAATCATATATCTAGAGTATTGATATCTAATGAGCTTCAATGAGATATCATTTTATATATGAGCTTAATCTTTGTACAAATTAGCCTAAGAAAAGAGGCAATGTAATGTGCAAAAAGAGTTGTCAAATCAACTATGTGAGTTAGTAGTGAACTCAGGAAAACCAAATTGTATGAGTTGTTGGTGAGCTCTAGAAAACCAACAAGTTTGCTAGTGATCTTTAAAACCAGTGAACTTCTTGGTGAGCTCATAAAACCAGAAGAGTATTGGGGACACTAGTTTACACCCCCTGGAGCTAGAATCCAAAAGAGTGTCAGGAACACTTGTTCATGCCTTCTAGAGCCGGAATCTAGAAGAGTGTCGAGCACACTAGTGTACCTCCATTGTATGAGATATAGTGGAACCTAAGGTACAATGAGTTGATGCCGTTGGAAGAGTGGATGTACGGATGAGATTCCCAAACCATTATAAAAATTGTGTTGTCTGTATGTGTTTGCTTGCTTGTTCTATCTTTCATGCACTTCACTATTTTCATTAGTTGCTTGGGAAATTATTTTATATCCTTCATTACTTCATCAAGTATAATGTTATCACTTACATTATCACACACACACACACACTACAAATGGTTTGACATAGGAATGACCGAGAGAAGTTGAACTTGGAAAGTGAAGCTGTCATACAATCAAACATGGAATTACATATATATTGCATCACTACTTCTTCTTGGCTCATCAAGTTTTATTTGGCCATAATTTTGATATGCTCAATTCATCCGTCCTCTCTTGAGCTATTAATCTACATGGGACGGGAGTTAGATGGTGTTGTACCACAACACTGTTAACTAGAGACACAGAACCAAATTTTCTAAAAGTGTTGGAAACAACGCCGAATCTTTTGGGGATTTCTTGGAAAAGCTACAAAAAGACTACTATTGAATGTAAGGAGTATAAAGAGCTTAGAGAGGTTGCTCTAGGAGATCGGGGGGGGGGGGGGGGGGGGGGGGGGGGGGGGGCCGCATGGAGGTTAGATGGGAGCTAAAGAAGAGGAGAGAAAAAGGATTTCCTAGAGATTTGCTTCAAGCTTATTTTTAGTAAAGGAAACCAAAGAAGAAGAGTTTGCCTTCATTTTTCATTCTTGAATTTTTCAGTGTTTGCTTCTCATTCTTTAATTGTACTTGGATTAAACTCTACATTTGAATTTTAGACAATGTTAAATGATAATGCTATGTCTCTTAATTTAAATATGAGTGGCTAAACCTCTCCTTTTAGAGGGGAGATGGATCTTGTGTTGAAGTCATGGTTTAATCAATGAGTTATATTATTGAGTATGTTTTAAAGATTTATTTGTGATGTTGTATGATTAAAGCTTTCAATCTACTAGCTATTTATTGAATGATCATGCATTTGACACTCGGGAGAGATAATGCCGAATGGGATCTAAACATCATGACATGGAATGCTAGATGACTTGGGAAAGCTTCTAGGTTTTGTAAGATCATTCAGAAGAATATAAGTCTTAATACATTCTTAATATTCTAATTTTCATAGGGATATCGAAATTGGGATATTAAGAATAGATACTTGGCTTGACACTCATGAGAGGAGGTTAAGTACATTGGGATTCTTGATCTATAAATTGAGAAAACTAATCAATATATAATAAGTTGAAAATACTATGATTGAAGCACAAGTGAAGTCAATCTTCTAGAGCTTCTTTACCTTGATCTTTCCTACCAAAAGCTTGCCTATTTCTTACTCAATTTTTTAGATAAAGTTAGAATTATTCATGGCGATAGCTAGTGAGTAATTAAAATACCCAATCCCTATGGATATGACAACCTTCTCACCACTATACTACAAAACTTGACGTCGTGCACTTGCGATATAATTTCCAAGTGAACAAGGAGCTGTTTTAGTAATGGGAAAATCTAGAGCAAAACTGTTAATTGTGGAATGTGCTAGTTTTGCAACATCATCTAAGTGATCATATGCATTGTGTCCCTTCATGAAGGCTAGTTCAACATCACAAGGGACATAGCTTGCCTTATCAACTTTGATAGGAGAATCACCAAAATCCACACAATCAAGCAAACTTTTAAGTGATGGAGAAGCTTTTCTAATCTTAGACTCTATGACCTGTCAAAAAAATTTTTTATGTCAGCAAGTCCCTTATTCAAGTTATAAAGGAATACATGATGACATGAAGAAAAATTAAAGAAGGCTAAATGAAACAAATCCTATGAATTGGGGAGTCTTTCCAAAAAAATCATGTATTTAGGGGTTTTCTAATAAAATCATAATTTTTTGGAATTTTTCTAGAACAATCATGAATTTTTGGGATTTTCCCAACAAAACTCATGTATTTTGGACTTTTCAAAACAAAACCTATCAATTTTTGGGCTTTTCCAAAAAAATAAAGTGTTTGGCCCGCTGGCCCTTTGGGCCCATTCAACAATAGCAACACATCTGGGCTCCCATTCAACTAGGCCAGGTACTTGGGCTTCAATCCAAACAAGCCTTCTACCGACAGCCCACTAAGCATTCTGGGCCGCACCTGCCGCAGGCCAGCAACATGCTGGGCCTTGTCCGTCGGCCCGCGCGCCAAAGAGCCATTGGGCTCTGCTCCCTTCAACCCGCGCTAACCATTGGGCTTGCCTCCACCATCTCATGCGTGAAGTTTTTCATTTACACCGAAGTGTCTCATTCCCCAGCGCTGGCAGAGAAGTAGTGTAAAAAAAAAATGTGTGTGTGCAAATGAAAATGAATGATGGTGAAAATGGAGCAGTAGTAAACACGATGGATGACTGTCGATTAAACATATAATCCTTTTGATGGCAATTCTTCTTCTAATTAGTAATTTCAGAAACTCCAAATGGAACGTTCCATCATTTTCATAGCTATTCATCGAAAATGAAAGTAGCTGTTTGCCCATCGGTTAAGCATCAATCTCCTAACTCAAGCAACAAAGAGCAGTAAAAACAAAATGCAGAACTGTGGATAAAATTTTTGCAGAGCTCACCCTGTCCTCCAATAAGTTGGGATGAAAAATCTGTTAAGGAATACAATTTCCCACAACGATAATAGCAAAGGAAATGAGGAACAGGGTTCCCCCAACAATGGCTTCTCTTCTTCTTCTATTCCAACGAAAGCTTTAACAAGAGTTTGGAGTTCTCAATGAGAACCCGTCAAAAAGTTGAAGACGCATTGCCTATTGAAGCATCAAAAATTTCTCTGTTATGGGAGAATGACTGAGGGAAGACGAGTTTAAATAGAAGAGAAGAACTGCTCATGGTAGCTTTATTTCAAAAAGGAAATCCCAAAATGGAAATCACAACAAAAAGGCTTTCAAGGATTTTCCAGATGAGGAAACTCATAGGTGATGGTTCGACCGTTGAGCATGGATTTTCATTTATTCTATCACAAATAGGGTGGATGAATGGTGCTTGGCACCACGCCTACATAGCGACGTAGTTTCCCCTACTGCCAATCACTGAAGGGCAATTCTGTTGAGTGTGAAAAGATGGCTCAACGACCAAGATTTGCAATGGGGTAGCATGTGGGTTTAAGTTATTTAAAACTCATGTTTTGGTGACTTTGAGCAGCAGCAATGCCAGAGAAAGGCGAAAAGCAATTTCAAGTCCCAACTAAGCAGAAAACCGTCGCCGCAAAATCCATTGCAAAAAAAAAAGTGTGCCGTTCAAGGGGAAGGATGATTCAGTGAAGGCAAGAGGGAATGTTCATCTTCAACTCTCTGACTCTGAAGATTCATCAGAAGAAACCGTTCAAACACCCTCAAAGGTTGGTGAGGGTTGAGCGTGAAAAGATGGCTCAACGGCCAAGATTTGCATTGTAATTTTTTTTGGAGCTTTAATCTGAAAAAAAAGTGGTGGATTTATGAAATTTTCAACCATAAGATGAATGGGGTATCGACCTATTCCCGCCATTAATGGACTCAACCATAGAATCGAAAGAGTACAGGAATTCATGCCCTGTGAAAATTGAGATCTAGACAACTCCACAAGAAAGAGAGAAATCACAGCAGTGATTTACTTAAGACGTGACAGTTTCAAGGACACAGAGCTCTTTCCCCTGTTAATCTCCATCCTCCTTTTCCTCTCCTTAGCAGCAATGGCTGCCTTGTTCTTGAACTAAATAGGAATCGGTATGAAATCTAAGCTAAAAGCCCCTTTTGGAGAGGCATTAAGATCCAAAATAACAACAGGCATGCCGTGATTCTCGAGTGCCAATCCAAACCCTGATGATGTCCATGCCAATGAAGGCTTCCCCCCACTCGACAGGACCCTAGCGGTATCTTCTGTCCGACAATCAGCACTAGTACGCTGCACCAACAGATGGCTGATGTTAGGATACTCATTTCCTCGGAAAGCTCCTCCTGTTAAATTACAAATGAGATCTACACTAGCTTGGATGAGGCTGGCAACATGCCTACGGAGACAACTGCCAAAAGACGGGAAGAACATCAGGGCCTTTTCAACTACTAATAAGCTTAGTATACAAATTGAAATGTGGGTAGGCGGGCCACAAAATGATCTCCTTGGAAATGAAAAATCTAGTCAACAAAAAATTGAGATGGAGTAGAGAATGGAACGTACAGCTTTTAAAAATGCCACGTTGCACACTTGCAGTCCAACCCGGTGCTGTAACATGTTGACTTCTTTGTCGTATCCAAAAAGGATTACATGGAGATATTCAATTCAAGCTCCGAGGTGGGGCTGTGCCAAACACATAATCCGAATGACAATTAGTGGAGTCGCAGATCAACCACGAGGCTAGCTAACACGTGTCCCCAAATCATTGAATGTTGGAATGATTGTTCGGCAATGTCAGAGGAGCGAAGATTATTATTGAGGGAGTTGTCCCATTTCTTGTCGCTTGAGGCGCCAAATCGATGAGAGAATAGCGTCTTGTAGGCAAGTTCATTTTGGTTGTAAAGGGGGAAGAATAAAACCGCGCCAGGACGATCCACATGCTAAAGCATGCGATGCGGGACGTGTGGCCTGCAAGTGAATGGCATCAGCCTCTAATGACCCTAACCTAGCTTCACGACAAGAAGTGAGAAAGGCCAGCCTCCGCAGAAAGGGGCACATGCCCGCGACTGAGGCGGTACGCACCCATGTGAATGGGCATTGATCTCAATCGGTCTAATCAATCTAGTAATTCTGAAGACAAGGGCAGAGTAGGCAAAGACCTCGACGGTGCTCAAATTCTTATTTTCAAAGCTTGTGCGTGGCGACAGCTAGGCGGTTGTTCGAAGGAAGAGCTGCTTGATGCGTGATGCCTGTCAAGGTCATGGCAAATGAACGGTCCTCGGCTCAGGACATCCGCTCTTTCCTTTCCTCGGCCTCGCCTTGCATCATTGCCTACAACTGTAAAGGCCTTCGTGTTTGGATTTTGTAATGGGTTTCCTGCGTGCCTTCTGCCACCAAGTTGTAGCAGACGGAGAAGTATGGAAAAGCATTACAGTCATGATATAGCAGCAGCTGCGTTAATCGCTTATCCAACTCCTGGAAGCCGCCGATCGAATCTTTGACACCATATCCATCATAATCACTGAAGAGCGGGAGAAGCTGGGGAATATATCAGCGAGAATTGAAAACACAAAGGGTAAAATTGATGCGATGTCACGCTCAAATCATCTATTGATCATCCATTCTCCATCAACATATCCATCAAAGTTTACTAGTGAGGTGGATTATCACCCTTTATTCAGCTATAGGGATGGGCCAGATAGTGCAGGCTAACTAGTAGAAAAGTTACTCGTGAATGGAGGATTGAATTGGGAATTTGGCATTGATGGGACGCTTGAGTTGTTTGGGTTCTTTACAGAGACATCTTTTGAGTCTTTGCCCAAGGAGGTCTGCTCTAAGGCCAGTGATGGTGCTAACCATTTAAAAGGCTTGAGAAAACTCTGTGCATCTTCTTTTGCCTCCAAAGATTCCAAATAACAGGCAACGAGGAATTTTGCCAAAGAGTTTGAACGCCGCCGAGAGCAATACAGAGAGTGAAAATGGACGATCTCTTCATCTGTGTGGCCAAGAAGATGGCATGCGCAGCCAAGGCAAATGGAAATCATCTCCTTCTGATGTGCCGTGCAGCCAGAAAAAATGGGAGGTGAGACTGCGCAGTTGAGAAGCCTTTGCAGCAACAATGCCGTGTAGACAAGCAAACAATGTGCTCTTTGCCCATGCAGCCGAGATAGCACGAAGAATTCATCTAGCGGATAAACAAATTACCCGTGCAGTTGAGAAGTAAGCCTCTGCCGTGCAGTCGAGGAAGCCGCAAACCGTGCAGTCAAGGCACTTGGAGCAGCATTTTGTTGACATGCCATGCAGTTGAGAAACTCATCACCCCGTGCAACACAAGGCAACATGAGACCCATCCAGGCGCGTAGTTGAAGGCCAAAAGGCCACAAGGCCTGTAGGCAAGGAGGCAGCGAGTGTGGGCAGTGTTGCTCATGCTTCACCATTTTGCCATCCGAACGGAGTTGATATTGCGTTGTAATATTTGGAAAACGATCACAATCATGAGAAATTAAAGTGCACAAGTTTGAAACTGTTCGAGAATCTCACACATACATGAGTTATCCCATGCCTGGAAAATGCATGGCCTAGATAAAAATTTTCTTCATGGGTAGAAAATAAATTAATTATATGGTACCCACATTGGACATGCATGTAATTAATTAGATAAAGAATATTTGGAAATGGCTTAATGATCAAGCAAGCTATTTCTTTTCCAAAAATGCCCCTAGAAGTGCAACCAGACTCTTATTTCCAAGATTACCCCTAAGAGTGTAGTCAGGCTCTAATTCCCAAAATGCCCCTAGGAGTGCAGTCAGGCTCTTACTTCCAGAAATGCCCCGGGGAGTGTAGCCAAGCTCTTATTTCTGAGAATGCCCCTAGGAGTGCAAGCAAGCTCATATTTTCAGAAATGCCCCCAGAAGTGTAGCTAGGCTCTTGTTTTCGAAAATGCCCCTAGTAGTGTAACTAGGCTCCAACTTCCAGAAACACCCCTCGGAGTGTAATTGATCCCCAATTTTCAAGATTGCCCCTAGAAGTGCAATTAGGATTAAGCCGATAAACACCCCATCTCTCCCTTCTTAAAGATATAGAATTTTTTCTGAAGAAGCATAGAAGACTCTTCAAAAGGCAGGTGCCTCTCTTCACACCAGTGGCCTTTAGCCACTTGGTAATTTCTTTGGTGCCTGAGGGCACTTTGCTATGACCCCGCCATGGTACACATGTGGGTCCCACCCGTAATGGTGGATCTTATATAATTAATGGACAACAGGATAATACTGGATTAGACATTTAAAACATATTAAAACTTGTTATGTATTAATTAAACCCTATAGATGGCAGAGCAGATCTTGAAATGTCCCATAAATCAGGAAAATTATAACATTATCTTAAATTAATTAAGAATTATCATTAGCACTAATTATTATTATTAGTGTTAATCATGATTAAGCTTAATTAACTCAAAGTATAATTGGGTTTAATTCATGAAACCTGACTCTACAATTTCATAGGTTAATGATAGAGATCGCTTGCTTCTAATTTTTTATGAAAATTAGAAAACACCACTCACTAATTTATTCAAAAGTCTAATTGTAGGATTGGGTCACTGAGTCAAACCTTAGCAAACATCACTCACCAAATCATTTAAAAGCCTAAGTCTAGGATTGGGTTACCAAGCCAAACCTTAGCAAAACTACTTAAATCAGCTAAACCCAATCAATCTTACCCACTCTTCCTAAGCTTCTCATGGGCAATATGTGAAAGCAAACCAAAACCCAGTTTAACTGGCCCACTCTTTCTAAGTTTCTCATGGGCAATGTGAGAGAGCTGAATCAACCCTAGGTTACTAATTTTCTTCTAGTCTCTTTCAAGTCCAAACATAATAGAGATCACCTAGTTCTGAGTCCTTCCGGGATATACCAATTAGGTCAAAACCACCTACTGTCTCTATGATTTCTTACAGTTTAAATAATGAAAATCACTCGATATTGATTCCATCTAAGACAAACCAATTGGATTAAAATACTCATTTTTTAGGTTCACCCAAAATTTAGCAACCTAGTTTAGAGCTGTATCATCCTATCCACCTATTGGCTTGAGACAATCTCATAAATATCAAGCATCACAATGCGCTTGGCAATCCTAAAGGCAGCACACAATTACTTTGAAAGAGAGTGTGTTTTATTTTTGGATTTTTAAGACACATTGTACTTTTCCTTTTAATGAAGGATTTTCTCCCATTGTGGAGATGTAATTGGAACCACTCGTGGTCTGGGATATGAATATGCAATTTTCTGATGTACACAACCAGTGTAATTAATTAAGGGTAATCAATAACAAAATAAAAATTGTTTGATTCTTTCAACAAATGAGAAATCTTATATTGTTCCATTTATTGATTTAGTACTTGTTTTTGTACTTATTACAATTTTTATATTGGTTCGAGCAACCTCCCTACTCTATTCTTCCAAGAGCATACTCTCTCTATGCCTTGGGTTCCACTATATCTCATATAATGGAATATAATTTGGTTTTTATGAGCTCACCAAAAACTCACTAGTTTCAAAGATTACTAACAAATTGATGGTTTTCCCAAGCTCACCACCAACTCACTAGTTTCCAAGCTCACCAGCAAATTTATACTCTGATTTTTTGAGCTCACCAAAAACTCACACAATGTGGTTTTCTTGAGTTCACCACGGACTCATTGGTTTCAAAGATCACCAATAAACTTGATAGTTTTCCCTTGAGCTTACCAGCAACTGGGCAACCTAGTTTCCTGAGCTAACTAAAAATCCTACCTTCATAGGTATTGGGTGTACAAGGAAATGCCTTGATGGCTCAAATTTAATACCTCGCAAGTGCACGGTCGATGTATAGTCTAGTGTGCTTATGCAAGGGTCGATCCC
>JAYJMB010058510.1:11358-27004 GCA_036873735.1 Pouteria campechiana | reverse complement strand
CCCCAGTATCCGCTCACTTGAAAATCCAGAGATCGAATCGCAGTCGAGCTTCACGGCTTGAAAAATTTTCGCCAACGCGGGAAAATTCCAAGTTTTTCCTCCTCCTCTTTCCTTCCCTCCTCTGTCTCTCCGGAATTAGGGCTTCGCAATATCAGTCTTGATTCTTCTTTCTAGGGTTTTAGGATCACTGGTCTTTCCATCTCTCTCTCTCTCTCTCTCTCTCTCTCTCTCTCTTTGTCGTTGAGGTTTCCTTTAGGGTTTTTTGGGTCTCAAGTGACCGATGGTCAGGACAGTTAAACGCGAGCCGGGAACGAGCCGGAGGGGAGAGGAGGCCCAAGAAGAGGCAGGCGGGGAGCCGCTGCCTCGGGACGCTCCCTCCTATCGGAGGGTTCTCAGATCGCGATATCTGGCTGTGAAGAATCTGATAAATGGTGCTGATTCCGTCGCTTCCTGTTGCAACAGCTCACTTCTTCTTCTTTTTTTCCGTCCATGTTTCTCAGCTTTTGTGATCTATAAATGGTTTGGCAGATGAAAGAGATGATATTTCTAGGGCGGATTCCGATAAATTCAAATCTATCATCAGCGAAGTCGAGAACTTGCATCAGCATGGTTAGTTTTCCCTTAAAATTTCTTTTTCTTTTTTAGAATTTGTTATTTATTTTAAATGGTATCTCAAGTTCTCCTAATTTGATCACATGCTCTTGCAATTTTCTAATCTAATATTCTTGTAACATTATCTTGACTTTTTGTAAGCTAGTCATTTATTTTTGAGTAGTTCATAAATTCTCTGAATTTGGAGCTTTCATGTTTTTAAATTGGTATTTGCGATTTGCTGGCCATGATGAATAATTGTGCTGAACTACTGAAAAGTCTTTCTTTTTGCTTTTTTTTTTTTCTTTGTTTCTAGGTTGCGTGGAATCTTCTCTTGAATTTGATCTTTTGAGGTGAAAGACTAGTTTGCATTTTTGCTGATTCAAATGCTGCAATTGTAGAAACCCACAAAAGAATAAAAAAGCAAAAATTTCTAAAAGCCTTCTAATAAAATGCAACATTGAACTAGTTGAACGTTTTTGGGATGTCTGATGTAGATTTTATTGAACTTTGAACTTAAACATCAATTGTTATCTGAAAAAAAAAAAAAGCTGCTGTTTGATGCTAGAATGTGGGTGATTTTAATCAATGCTTCCTTTGTGTTTACCCGGAATTCTATGTTTGTGCTTGTTTCCAGTCCAGAAGCCTCGTGAACAAGTTGCTGATGCAGAGGCACTTTTGGACATTGCCAGCACATTGGTTACATCAGTAAAGTCACAAAGCAATGAAGGCATTACTCCTTCAGATTTGGTAACTACTCTTCTTGAAAGATTTGGGCCACAAGATGGGGCGTTAAGCACTGACCATGCTAGCAGTAAGATTTCTTGGGCAGACATGGGTGTTACTGTGTCTAGTGTCTTCATGAAGGCCCCAGGATTTTCTACAATGTAAGAACAAATTCATAACCTTCTCTGAAAAAAAAAAAAAACAGTAATGGTAACTTGGGGCGTTACTTGACATGCTGGACTCATCCAGTAATTGATGTTTATTAGGATTGGGCCTATGACTACTGAGTTGAAGCAAAGGAAGGCTGTAGCTCAGAGAAAGCGAACACGGCCAACTGAAAGCACTTGCCCTGAAGAGGTCAGTTTTGTTTTGCTTAGAGTTAACAAACTTCTTTGACATGTTTAGGCCTCTATTTGTCTCCCTGGACCATGCGTGATTAAAGATGGTTGTTATTTTGTTGCTTGTATTGAAATTAGACACCAGTCAACTTGAATTGGCCAGTGCTGTAAACAAGTACCAATTATACCAAACATGAAATCTTGATGGAGAGCTTACAAACTCTTCTCTTCTTCCTTTCTATTTTGTTTCTTCCAATATTGTTTTCTTTCTTTTTCCTTTTTTCTAGCTATTGTTATTTGATAAGCGCAGCACATGGAATGCATCACAACTATTCCTTCTGGTGATTCATTGGAAGGCACAATGGTTCCCCTTTTGTTTGAATAATGCTACATTATAACATGCAAAACAGTTTATGATATCAAGAATGAGGGTGCTTTTGTTTTTTTCGAATAGATTATTTATCTGGGCCCTTCCCCTTTCCCTTTACCTTTTCAAGTGTTCAATTTGAGCCTGCCATTCTTTATAACCAAGGCAGTCTATGGTATTTGTTGCATACGATCAAACAATATCATGTAACAAAGGCCTTGTCTTGCTTGCATTTAATACCCCTAAGTTTGCTCTAATACATTCGCTTATGATTCTTTTCTCGTTTTGCTATCTGTGCTCATTTCTCACACCCATTATGTATTTGTCAAAAATAATGGTGTTGAAGATAAGGAGTTTTTTGGTTTCCTCTATCAATTTAATACTAACATTTTCACTTTTCTTAATTCCCATCGTATCTATTTTCAGGTTGAAGACACTGGTAAAGAGGAGAAGACGGATACTGATAAGAACATGTGTACCATGTTTGACATCTTGAAGAGACAGAGACGGGTTAGGCTTGAGAATTTGGTGCTGAACAGATCTTCCTTTGCTCAAACAGTGGAGAACATATTTGCGCTCTCATTCTTGGTTAAAGATGGCCGGGCTGAGATCAGATTGAATGATGATCAGGAACACTATGTTTGTAAGATTATGCATAGCTTGATAATCCTTCTTCATTTTGTCATTGGGTTTTGTTTGTTTGAAATTTCTTATTTATCTTCTTCTCCAGTGCCAAGAAATGCTCCTGCAGCGAGTGCAATAGCCTCTGGAGAAGTTTGTTACAGCCACTTTGTTTTCAGATTTGATTATAAGGATTGGAAGGTATGAAACAGAGAGACATACAGTAAACCGAATTTATGGGATGTCCTCAATTCTTACCATTTACTGTTGAGTAGGAAGAAGCTATGTCTGTCATCACGGCACATTAGCTTCTTGTTACTCTTGTAGATTTTAAGAAATTGTGCTTTTCTCTTCAATTTGCAGTTGATGATGGACTTTGTTGGTGAGGGAGAGGAGCTGATGCCTCAACGGCATGCACTAGATGGATCTAGTGATTTTCGAACTGCTGCGCCTCTTGATGATCCTCATACGGCAGGGCCTACAACACCCATCAGAAAGCTAACTCGAAATCGTGGCCTGGTTATACAGGAAGAATCTGTGGTTGATGATACACCTGAGAGGGAAGATACTGGAAGAGCTGCCAAACACAAAGGTAAGCGCCTGTTAAGCTAGTTGGGTTTAGAATAGCTGATCTTGTTTTCTTGTCATTTTTAGCCGTGGAACCAGATGTTGGTTTCAGTCTGTAATTTTATTGTGTAAATAAACTATTGCAGTTGTATTTAGAAGATGATCAATTGCTTTAATTAAATTCTAGGAGCATTTTGTCTTGTAATCTTGTTTTGCTCAAGCATTCTGGTTGTTGGTCCCGTGCTATGGCTTAAATATAAAGTAAATGGTGGCGAATTAATTGCATCATGATATCAATCACAAAAAGAATTAAGAACACAGAACTTATAGTGATTTGACACTCTTTACCTATTCCACTCTCCAAATTAAAATCATAGATTTAAGTTCTACTAATCAGCTTAATAATAAAGTTACAAGTGATACAGTTTCTCTGTTATTTGGATTTATACTTCCAAGTGATACAGTTTCTCTGTTATGCACCCTGTAATGATTCAAGTTATCTCTTAATTTACAAATCAAACCAAGGTACAATAAACACAAAGAGGAAAATAATAAGATGAAGTTTACAACTAGTTTGACACATAGTTGACTTTAGTACTTCAACAAGCTTCATAGTCTTCAATACAATTTCGTTCACCTGCAAAACAAAGATTAACAATTGCTGCAGATCTTGAGTACTTGATTAACACTTGTTCACACACCAAGATCTCACTATCTAGCTTACCCTTTTCTTCAACTACTCTCCCATTAAATAGACTCGGAACCGTTGAGAGATAACTCTTAAAGAGTTTAAAGAACTTGTCAAATAGGCTTAAAGATCGGAGCTGCATAACTATTAATAATGGTAAAAAAATTGTCAACGTTTTTTTTTAAGTTGTCAACATTTTTCTTTATAAGAAAATCTGTTGAGGTTCAATTTCGCTGGACTAGTCTCTGACTCCTAATCAGTCGAAGTTCAAACATTATGGTATTCAATGTGCAATGACCTTATGTTTTGCAATTGTCTAAATTTTAAGGTGAGTTTATTTAATGGAGTATTACAAAATTTTAAGGTTAATTTATTTAATCATGTTATTATTATTTTTTACTTGCATAAATACATAATCCATGAATAATAATTATGCTTTTTTATTTTAATTTTTATATTTTATTTGTTGTCGTCTTAGGCTATGAAATCATTGCTTAATGCATAATATAATTATTATATTATTTAAAAATTTTATAATATTTATATATTTTTAAAATATTAAATTTTATGATATCATAATTATATTATATGAGGATATTATGGTTCAAATTTGTTCAATTGAATAGTCCAACCGGTTTGAACCAAACCAGTTTATTAGCTGGTTCAATTACTAGTCGAGTTCTGATAACATTGGTTAATAGCAATATGTGAAGAAGAAAATCATGTAGTTTTTAAGAATTTTAGGCATGATTTTGTGTGAGTAACGAATGAAATTGAATGAATAACGACAGTAGATGGTCAAAATTGAAGTATCATGAGGACCACTACCTAATTGGAGGTTCATGGGTGGTAGTGTGGAAGATGATAAAAGAAGCCTCCCTTACTAAGTGACTAATTGGAAGGGAAGGGACAAATGATGTTTCTGACACTGTGGCTTCGTTCGATCCAAGACAATTACAGAAATGATCTTCTAATTAGAGAAGAACTATAACTATTGTTGGAGGATGAGTTTGGACCTATTTCTTTTTGGGTTTGATCTTGATAATTATATTAAATTCAATTTGACCATAATGATATTATATTAAATTCAATCTGACCTTCAATGAATTATATTAAATTCAATCTGACCTTCAATGAATTATATTAAATTCAATTTGATCTCAATCAAAGGCTTATGTGGGTTTTGCATGCCTTTAGGCTTGACATTATGTTCTTTTGTTTCTTAACATGGCTCAGGTAGCCTCTACTAGCTTAAATATTATTTATTTGTTGCCTTGAATGCAAACCACAATTGAACTGGTAATTGAATCATTCTGTTAATCGGTTTGGTTCAAAATGGTTCAACTGCTTATTTCTGTATCTTGTATTCTGGAAAGTCTAGTGGGCCTATGTATGTAAGATAGGCCTAAGGAGTCCATGTAGGAAAGTGTACTAGGATAGCTATATAATGGGGATTCAGTGGAGGATTCTAGAGTTGAGGTGAGAGAGAATATAGGAGAGAAGTGAGAGATGAGGTTATAAGAGTGTGTTGATTGGGAATGTGTGTGAGGCATTCCATGAGATTTATGCAAGACATCTTAGGTAAATTTCTGTAACCTATTTTCATAGAGGATTGATTATCTCTCTCTCATGGTTTTTTCCTTCTAGGTTGAAGGATTTTCCATGTAAATCTTATGTCTTTAATTATGTATTTGATTATGCATGTATGATCTTATGTTTTGATTGTGATCTTGGAATTGGTATCAAAGCTTCCACAACAAAGCAGTATTAGAGCTATTGGTTGATAGATTGTGATCTAGGTTGCAGATTGATTTTAGATCAATGATTAAAGAATTGAAAGGCAAGATCATGGTGTGCTGCAAGGATCTGATCAGAGGTGATGTGCATGGCAGCAATGTCATGACTGATCATGGACAGTGTTTGTAGGAATTGACAAAGACAAAGGCAAGATTGAAAAAAAAAGGTTGATGTGTTACTGTTGGAATGGAGGACATCCATCACTCGTTTTTTTGATATTCGCAAGTGGAGATCCAACAGCTAGATTAGATCAGGCACGAGATGGGTAGATCGGACGATTGGATTTGCTGGAAGAGGGGCGTGCATCTGCAGTCTGGCTAATTAGGCATGGACTAGATGGTGCAAGTTTGCCAGATTTGTGGGTGTATTGATTAGAGGGTTGCTGATGTGTAACGGACAGATGGAGCGGGAATTTGGTTGACGATGAATTCGGTGTTGTTGCTAGGCGTGGCAATGCTGATGGGTTTTCTACTAAGTAGTGTGAAGCGGCAACGTGAGGCGGGCTGGCTGGCGATGAGAAGATAAAGGGCCGCATGGCATTAGGAGGTGGGGATGAAGATGAGCGGACAATGACAAGTAGGAGGCACAACTCCGATGGCTGGGAGGAAGAAGATGGGTTTTCTTTTGGCATTGACCGGATGGGGAGGATTTGATGTCGAGAGGTGTTCGCTGAAGTATGAATGTCGACGACGACGTTCTTATCAGTTTAGATTGATTGTCCGACGGTCCTATGATGGAGGCATGGGAGGTAGTGGTAGTTGCTGGTTTGAGGCGGCTAGGGCAACCCTAGTGGAGAAGATGATGCACTAAGTGTGGTGCATTGAGGTGTACATTGAAGCAAGTACATTGCGGTCCATATTTTGTTATCTCGGAGTCCAATTTTGGCGTTCTAGGTGTTGATTTTTCATGTTTTTGGGTGCTGTGAAATTTGTGGGGTTAGATTGAGCAAATTATGCTTAAGTGATGTCGATCTGATGGGTATGTACAAATCAATAGTGATTTGGTGATGATTAGTCATCCTAGTTGATAGATTAAGATATTTTGAGGTGATGCGGTGTTTATGGATGATGCGGATCGAGAGGATGATGGATCGTTGGGTGTGATCGAGATTGGATCGTGGTGATTGAGGTTGATCAGGCTAGATCAAGTTTGATCAAATTTAGTGCAATATAGATTCGAGCAGATCTGAGTGGATCAGTGAGATGATCATGTTGTTTTGATGTTGATTGTTCACACATGGATGGTCCAGGTTAATGTAGAATGGTGGACTTCATGGATGAATGTGCTATAGATGCTGCATTGGTTGGTTTTTTATTTATGTGTGCAAGGTGCGGATTGTGCACAGGAGGCACGTGGAGTAGACGGTGGTTTTCTTAAGTTTCATGATAGACGGTGGTTGTAGTTATGGGACTGATCAACAGTGAACAATAGTGAGTCCTTTAACTATGATTGACACTGGATGTGAGATAGCTTAAGAAGTCTTGAGACTGTGATCAGCGATGGAGGGTGGTTAGTCTTGTAACTGTGATCGACAATAGACATAAGAGAGCCTAGGAGTCCTGAGACTATGATGGTTGGAAAATGGATACAATAATGCAGACATAGTTTGGTAGTGATGCACGAGTTGTGCATGGATGAGTGATGGTTAATTGCACTACTACGCAGGTGGTGTATGTTTGGCACATATGCAGTTTAGCATACATGTAGTACGCAAGAGCTGATAGAGCTGAGGGGCATACAAAGGAGTGCGGTTTGACATATATATGGAGAGATGGTGAGTACGGAGATAGATGGAGCTCTTGTAGTCATTTGATTGTCGGAAAGAACGGGATGTTGCAATTAAAGGGTTGCACAAGGGTAGCAGTCACAAAGGCAATTGGATTTGGCCAATCCAATGTGTTGGTGGTGATAGTACAAGTGGTGTGCTGGTGATGACTGGTCAAAGATGCAAAAGTGTTCGCAGAAAAAGCTCAAAGAAGAGACAAGAAAGGCTATGGGATGCGCATCGAGAGGTAGTCTTCTTGATCTCTGGTCTGGTTGTGGAGGTTTGATCTCTTCGGATGCTAGCAGGATTGAAGAGACGGAGGCACATGTTGCACAATGGTGGATTGTGCAAAGCATCTCATGTGAAAATGCAGATCATGCTAGTTTGAGCATGATGAATGATGAACTCATTGACAGTGAGCTGATAATTGATTTACAAATGGTGATGATACTAGTTAAATCTTTAAGAGTTGGCTTGATATTTGTAAAATCCAAGCCAAGGTAAAGTTGACTTCTTGTTTGCAGAATCCAAGTCAAAATAAAATTGGCTTGATATTTGCAGAATCCAAACCAAGGTAAAGATTTGTTAGGTTTTTATGTATTATCTTTAGCAAAGTCTAATAGGAGTACATGTAGGAAAGTCTACTAGGATAATTATATAATGGAGTTTCAGTTAGGGATTCAGTGAAGGATTTTAGGGTTGAGGTGAAGGAGTTATTATGTAGATCTTAGAATTTTTTTCGGAGAGGAGTGAGAGTGGGGGTTATCAAAGTGTATTGATTGAAGATGTGTATGAGATATTTTGGGTGAATCTTTGTAGCCTATTTTTATGGTGGATTGATTATTTTTTGCCCATAATTTTTCCTTTATAGGTTGAAGGGTTTTCCATGTAAATTTTGTTAATTTGATTGTGTTTGATTATGCCTTTGATTATGCATGTATGATCTTGTGTTTATGAATTGCCATCGGAGCTTCCGCAACAGAATTGTTCAAAACAAAATCTCATAATTATATATATTAAGCAATCAAAGTTTTTGCAAATTAGATTATCTAGGTTCGTAAACTCAGCATGATTATCTTCACTCATTGCGGCTTAAATCTTCCGAGTTTGAATTATTTACATATTAAATCTTGTGATCATCAAACAATAGTAGCATCGGCTTCCTAATTAAGATTGGATAGCTGACGCAATCGAAGAAGAGTTGCGGGGGTGAATAGGAGTCTGACTATGAAGCAATTGAGAAATAAGTTCAGATACAACATGGATTGCAGTCGTGTTATTACAAAGTGTGGAGAATGAGTTATTTTGTCTAGAGCCGATGATGATGATGGCCGTTTTCTGGGGTCATTTTTATGCTTTGATGTACGCAAGAAGGCATTTTAAGGATGATTTTATAATAATGTTTATTTTTTTTTTTAGTTGTTAGACCGACCATCCCCTTTTGCATTAGACGTGCAAAAGGGGATGGTCGTCCTCGATCATCTCCTCCACATAGGCCATCACAGCCACAGCAAAAATCCCAATCTCTCCAAGTTTTTTATATGGCTTGGGTTTCTGTCCGGACATTTGTGCATATGAGAGAAAACCCTTCCATACATTGTGCTAGTACCAGTTTTCGCAATATCACTAATTAGAGATTTAAGCTTAAAAATAAACCTTTCGACTCATGGGAAGGTCTAATATTAAAATTATTGATGATATTGTTTGACCCTTTAGTCATGACAACAACCTGCATCACCTTCTTTGAGGCTTCCACGTCCTTCCTTGCATTGTTTAATTCTATCTCCCTCATTGTTTAAAAAGGCATACTTGAAATGTATACTTATGTCAACAAAATAAGGAATGATATCAAATAAGTTTTTAATAAAAACAGTAAGACAAATTCGTAGGGATGCTTCAGACAAAATTTTAAATATTTAACTTCTTTCCTGTTATAAAAATTTGTATTTTGATTTCAGAACTGGAATAACACGGCAGCAAATAAAATTTTTTAATGATTTTTCTTATAGGTTTAATTTTTTTTCATAATGTTATGGGCAGCAAATGTGTTTATGATTTTGCAAGGAGAGGCCTTTTTTTCGAAATTATTATTTATTTTAGAATTCCATGATTTATGCTGCTCCACCTTTTCTTATTTCGGTTGCGCATGTGGATGCGGTGTAGAAGAAAGCAACCAATTTGGCAAAAGATGGTAAATCTTTCATGGTGTGAATTAATTGACAATTATACTTTAATCACAAGGATATATATATATATATATATATATATATATATATATATACTGCATGTTTGCTAAATCCAGCTAAATCAATCAAGAATCTACATGGTAGAAATATATCAATAACAGGCTATCATTTTAACTAAACTTGGATGAAAATATAAGCAATTTGAAGATGCCATTATATGCCATAACAGAGGTGGGGAGCTCCCATCTGTCAAACCACTCTTTCCTCTCAGATACATTGGACAGAGAAGAGCTTGGAGGCTGAAACATGGCATTTGCAGGACACCCAAGTTAAGAAAACTGAAACTTCCGATCGATCCCCAGAGCAGTCAGATGCTGGAAAGAGATGGAGACGTCGGTCGTGGCAGGAGGAGCCCAGCGGAGGAAGAACATCCTGGATCCGCTTGGAATCAACTCCCACAACCTGAAATGTCTCCACATCGATGGCCTTGATTTCCATTTCGACAGACGTGGGGCATCTGTGCTCATCAACAGTTTCCATTGCTGAATTTTCTTTGCTTGACAAACTCCAGCCATACATGCCAAGCCCTCCACGACGTTCTCAGACGCCCATATGCCTCCAATCCAAATCTTCATCCGAGGGTGGATTGAGGAAGCAGGCCTTTGCAAAGCATGTCGAATGCTTCATTGAACGCGGGCTACACGGCACTCTTGTGAGGATAGGCCCTTGTATGATTTAGGGTTTGTTTAGATGGAGTTGCATGAGGAAGGGAAGTACCAATGGCATCAATAATATATGATTTTAAATGAAAAATAAGGAGAAATAAATTAAAATATAAATAATAATGAAAAAAGTAAAATTATTATAGTGGTTAAGATATCATATTAACCTCAAAAGATGTAAAAAAGTGTATTACCTAGCGTAACTTGCATTGCTAATGCATCCAAAGTCCAAACGAAGCCTCATGGTACCGATGAATCTGACGGATGAGACTACGAGCTGAATTCAGATGATGGGTTTGACCTCACTCATTTGAAAGTATATATTTCATGTGGGGCCTCTTATTTATTTGTGGTGGAATGTAAATGCCACACAACAGAAGCTAATACCTGAAGAAGTTCTCTTTTTATAACCATATACATATACATATACATATTAATTCTACATTCAGCGAGCCTATCTGTCTCTCTTTGACCAGCCCACTGCAGTGCTTTTTTTCATTATTTCCTTGGAGTTCTGTTACACGCATTCCTTCGTGTCCAATTCACCAAACAAACAAACAAACGAAAAGCCAAATTAATTCCCAACCATACACGTCAGTTACCAACAGATCCAGACCAGAGCATAGCAAAACCAAGTGTATGTGTTGGGTAATTCTTGAAATCCAACGCTGTGGATCGTCTGGTTTTGCTGCAACGAATCAAAAGATGGGATTTTGCTGTGTTTTTAACATCATGACGTTGGTGCACTTGTAAATAATCTTAAACTTTGTATGATTTAGTTGTAATAATTAAAAAAACATAAATATAGTTATAATATTAAATAAAAGTTGTATATATTTGCAAATAACCCTTTATATTCTAATCTATGATTAATTTTGACGCCGGACAAAATATTAATTATTCTGCAGGCTAGTTTTAACAGATAATTCGCAAGACAAAACATAAGAGAATGACCTAAAAACTCAGAGAAATACCTCTAATATTTAATTTAAACTTATGCAAATCAATAATAATCAAAATCAGTCCACAAGCCGGGCTATATAGCTAAAATTAGTCATTATTAGAATTTTATCAAAAATAGCAAAATCCTAATAATCACGCCAAAAGGAAATAAGTAATAAAAAAAAGTGATCTGCAAAAAATCTAGCCCAAATCCAGTTCAGAATCACTTCCTAAATAGCAAAGAAAATAGTACTATAAAAGAAAATAATAATAATAATTAAAGATTTGGAGAAAAAATAGTTGATTTTGATTTCAAAAAAGATATGCACTAAGCATAGCTAGGTGGACACAACATACGCACTAAGAAAATCTTTCTAAATTGGGGTCATAATACCCATAGTCAAAGTCATGGCCAAAATACCGAAGTGCACTCAAAACTATCATAATTAGAAAAATATTATGATTACTTGCAATTTTTGCACTAATCTGCATTATCTGACTCGAGATCCTCCTTCATCAAATTTTCTCTTATATGATTTAGGTTAATATTGATGAATCGGATCACGTTTCCATGGCATGTTTACTCAACGGTTCTACCAATTAAAATTAAATAATTTTATACAGAACAAATATATATATATATATATATATATATTATAGTTCCCACTACTTGAATTCCATGAGGAATTCGAAAACCGTCCTTAAACTACTTAATATAGAATCTGTATAAATAAGACTATAGAATTTTAAAAAAATTAAAAAATCTTATCATTCTAAATAAGGCCACCTGATTGTAGCATTGGAACTACCCTCAATGGTACATGTATGATAAATGCATAAAAAATAGGCACGCTATGCAAATACATACAAAAAATAACATACATAAATATTATATAATTTTAATATAATGTTAAGCCCTTTCAACGTTTTTAGGCCCAAGGCATGATAACAGTGAAATTAATGTATTTTTGACTTTTCAACACTTTCTTCAAAAGCAGTTCCTCTAAAAGCCCTTTTTCTCGATAATGAGAATTTGGCAAACCGGCCTCCCTTAAATTGCATGGAGCCCTTTGGAAGATAATGGTACGTGCGCATAGACAATATATTTGCATGTTAATGTTTAGAGCCGCTATTAAAGATGTGATGTGCAGGTTAAATCTAATCTGTTTATCATCTTTGGCAGCACCACTTGTTTACGTAATATTAAAAAACTCCAATAAATTTATAGGTTGGGCTGGTTTAACTTATGCATGATCACGGGACCATAATAAATCATTTTACGTGGAGATTACCACCCAATCCTTAACGCATGCGCAAATTCTGCGGAATATGAGAGTCTCTGTCTATGAGCATTTGTATTGTTCTATGAGTGCCAATGGTTGCAAATTCAGTGCCAAATCGCCCAAATCTCTCTCTCTCAAGAGTCAAGATGGGAGTCCATGCCGCAATGGGAGAGGATGGCAGGCGAGCTTCTTGGGCTGATATTCCAGAGGCTGAGCAATCGAGACCTCATCTCGGTTGCCTGCGTCTGCCAATCATGGTGTTTTGCTTGTCCTGATCTCTTCTTCCTCTGGAATGGGGAGACACTTGATCTCAGCAGATTTGACAAAATCTTCGAACGGATGCATGATGATGGTGTTGGAGATGGCAAGGAGCATGATCGGATGGCCAAAAGACTCAGGAAATTGCTGGAGAAAGCGATGGAGGGTGGCAGGTTTGCAGCTGCTACCTCCATAATTTTGCCTCCAAATCTCTTCATCTCCAGCCAGGATTTGCTCTTCATGGCTCGGAGGTATACATGCTAGCAAGTTACGTGCAGTCATAGGATTTTCTTTTCTCCTGCATCGAGTTTAGATTATGGAAATTCTTCGAGAGATATGTCTTTTGGAGGTTGGATTATTCTTTGATATTTATTTCATCGATCCTCCCATCTGTCAAACCACTCTTTCCTCGCACACAATGAACAGCAGGCCCATGGACGAGGCTGAAATATGTCATGAATGCCTTTGCAGGACACCCACAAAATTAGAAAACTGAACCTTCCAAGGACGGACATGATCTTTGGGAAAGGCTTCCCCAAAGCAATCAGGTTGGTGGAGAGAGATGGAGGAGGCCTCAGTCATGAGCCCAACAGACGAAGAACATCCTGCATCAGCTTGGAATCAACTCCCCTAAACTGAGATCACTCCACATTCACGGCACTGATTTCCATGTAGACAGACGTGGGGCATCTGTTCTCATCAACGGTTTCCCATTGCTGAATATCATTGGCTTGAAAAACTCCAGCCTCACATTCAAAGGCTGGGATGACCTCATAGTATATTCTCCTCACTTAGAGAGACTAGTAGTCGTGGAATGCATCATGGCCTATGATCCGCCCATTCGCAATCGCCAAAATGCCTTAAAATCAAATCCAAATCATGATCCGAGCAAGGAATTGAGGAAGTGGGCCTTTGCAAAGCATGTAGAATACATTTTCGAACGCAGGCAAGGCGAGATAGTTGTCTCGGCAGACCCTGATGACATGGTTTTGAGCGATGCTGAATGATATATGATTACCAGCTGAATCCAGATGGTGGTTAGGATTCTGATTATGGATTGTATATGCCACTGAACAGAAGCTAGTACCTGAACAATTTCTTTTCTCGTCAACATACACAAACACTTGTCTCTTTCATTAGCCCACGGCATGCAGTGCCTCTGTTTATTGTTTTAATGACCTTTTCTTTCTGCTTATTTAATTTAATTTAATTTAATGATGTGGATTTTACTCAAATTTCAGTGGACCGTTTTAGTTTTAGGGCCTACCATAATATGTTTACACGATCTAAGTCAATCCGCATCTTTAGCATGGCCTATTTAATTAAAAAAAATTATAAACTTCATCATCTCGGTCAAAGGCTTATGTGGACTAAAGAATCTAAATTCCATGGGGTTGATAAGTGAAAGCGGTCTAGTAGGCAGACACTTTCTATTGGCTGGCCGAATATAGCTGTATGAGGATTGAGGCTTTTTCCAAAATAAACTTTATAACTTTGTTTAATTGTAAGTTAGATTTTGTAATTTGGGTATTTACCTAATAGACTTTTTATGTTTCAAAATGAATCTTGGCATTGATATTCACAATGCAATTTTTGTTATGATATAGGTTGATTACGGTTTTAAATCTATTCTAAAACCATATTCAACCAATTTTGTATCTAAAATTGCCTTCAAATATGGAAGTTAAGATTTGTTTTCAATATTTTTAAACTTAGAAAGTTTATTTTACAAGTACCCAAGTACCCAAACCATAGAGTCTAATTTGCTATTAGACAAAGTTACGTGATTTATTTTGCAAAGATCCCATCAAGATTGTATATTCATTTTAAACTATATATAAAGAAATGAGAATATAAAATTATGTCAAAATAATGATTTAAGTACACTTCTGTCTCTAAGCTTCTTAAGCTATAAACTATGATTTAAGTTAGGTAAGAAAAATATTTATATATTGGATCATGTCTACGTGGCACGTATACTCTACCCACTAAAATAAAGTTTGCCAAAGTGGGGATCTTGTTGTAGCCCCTCTCCTTTGGGAAAGTAGCCTTTATGCATCTTCCAACAATTCCACACCTTCAGCCATGTAGAATTAGAGCCTTTTTGCCCTTAAAAACCTCCAAACTTCAAAAGTCGGCTTTCCAATGCCTTCTCATCCAGGCCTAATTGCTCCTTACATCTTGAAATCAATACTCGGCACACATGACATGCAAATACACTCAAGGCTCTTAAGTAATATAGGATTTTTAGCCACAGTACAAAACTTCTTATGTAACATCAAAATCACGTAAAAGTTAAATAAAAAAAGCTAAATAATATGAAATTTTTGGATATATATATATATAGACACACACACATATAAAGGTTGATCACTTAGAAACAGTTTCCCCATAGCCCAACTTGGAACTAGTTTAATTGAGCCCTATCTTGTTGTTTTGATGGGATTTAATTCATCCATTTACTTTAATTTTTATCTAATTTAAATTATAATAATTTTTTAAAATATTACATAGTTAGGCTACTAAAGTAATAGCCATTTTAGAGTGAATATAACAATTTTAATCTCATATTTAGCCCACCTAAATTTTGATTAAAATATTTTTTGATATTCTTAATTCAATAAATAATAAATAATAAAATGAATGGGTTCGATCCCTTTACAATAGCAACGTAGAGCACACTTAGATTAGTTCCACTTTGGTTGTCGTGGAAACGGTTTTAAGTGATAGGTCTCTCATTATATCTATGCATCTATTAAAGGAATAATTCAATAGAGCATGTTCCACCAAAATCA
>JAYJMB010058499.1:0-27006 GCA_036873735.1 Pouteria campechiana | reverse complement strand
TGCTGGTGCCATCAATCGGTCGGACAGCTGCTCGGCTACAGCTAGATGGCTCCCTTTGATTTTCCATGGCCCAACAGGTCCCAACTCAAGCCAAACCACTATAAAATTGCTTGTGCATTGTACAGTGTGATATTTTCAATTCTTTCATAGCGTAAAATGTCCCATTTGGCCAAAGTTTTTAAAAGTTCAATTCACGTCCTCTCTTGAGCTACCATTTGCAAGGGACCAACACGATCACCATCTGCTCAACACATATACTATCATAATGTATATGTTGAATTAACCAGATTTACATGCCTTCATGATTATTACCCATGTGCAATCCTTTAATTATAATATCCTTGTTTGCTCAGATGGTCACATGAGTATAAGAGCGTCACATATCTTCTTGTTCACCATCTCTTCTCATGTATGACAAACCACACTCCACCGTATGCCCATTATCTCCACCAACTCCTGCGTACCATACACATACCAAACCACATAAATACCAAACCATACACCACCTACATACCTATGCAACTAACTATTCACTTATTCATGCACCACCTGGACATCCGTTACCAAACCATGCATGCATTTTTGTATCTATTTTCCACCATCATAGTCTCATGACTTCCATGCTCTCTCACATCCATTGTCAATTATAGTTACAGAACTCACCATTATCCATTGTTGATCACAATCTCAAGACCATAGCTACTTATCTATTTTTCATACTCTCTATGCACTATCTGCACCTTGCACACTAGGGGTGTGAATTAGACTGGGTTTACTCAAGTTGGGGTAAACTCAACCCTAACACTATTTGTAATACCCCAACCTAACTCTAACCCAATCCTATTAGTAAAATTCTAACCCAATCCTAGTAAAATTCCAACCCAATCTTAATAAAATTGAGTCGATCTTGAGTTAAATTTGTGTTGATAAATGAGGTTCTCCTATGTGTGGAGGTTTTTCAGAGCAGGGTGAGCATGAGTCTAGCCAAAAGTGAGCAATTGGGACCCATTTTACAATGGTAGGGGCAATTGGTAGAACAAAGATGGATTTGATTTCATTGTCAGAGTGATATCAAATGTTCTTTGAAGAACTAAAAATTATCTTCAAGAGAAGAGACTAATTCAATGGAGAAAAATGGGATTTCGAACTACTAATAGATTAAATCCAAAGCATCGTTGTTGTCTTCTTGATGATTCATCTTATCAGATCTCTATACCTCTAGTCCATTAAATGATGAGTGACATTGTAGGTAGGAACTAGTCAAATTCTAACTGAGTGCTAAAACCAAGTTGAGTATGCTGAGAAGATGTCTTCTTCAAGTCAAGCTTTGAAGTTGGTCATCAGTGTTGTAGCACTCCAGCTATTGTGCGGTTGATGGCTATGCTTGCATCAATGGCAAAATAGGTGGGTTTGTTGCTTTATCAGAAAAGATGGAGAAGGGAAAGAAGCAACAGAGTGCAGGCTGTTGTGCAGCTGATAGAAAATGGGTGAGTTTGCTGCTTCATCGGAGAAATTATAAAAGGGAAAGGTGCTACTATGATAAAGAAGAGAAAGGTGTTGTTATCCTACAGCTACGACTGTATGGGACAGGTTAGTGTGTTAAGTTCTTAGCGATAAGGGTAGTAGGGATGTATGGTATTTTAGGCTTTTTTTATAAATACATATATAGAAATCGGGTCAAGTTATCTTGAGTTGCCCAACCCCCCCAACACGATTTCCAAAATTTGGTCGAGTTAAGCTTGATTTTCATAAGTCAATTTTAAAATTTACCAACCCAAATTGATCCATTTTCGAGTTGGGTTAGTTAAGTTTGGGTTGAACCTAAACTAATTTAAACCCTTATTGCATATATAATAAATTACCAACCAATGCAGCATCTGTAGCAAAATTAATTATGAAGTCCACCACTTCACCTTAATCTAAACACATAATTGTTCCACCAATCCACTAAGGTTTGCTCTCATCTCTACTACATCAAACCTAGTCTACCCTTGTTAATCTTAATCATCACGATCCACCTTGATCATGCCCAACGATGTATCATTCACTTGATCTATACCATCAACAATCTCCATAGCACCTCCATGCATCCAGATTTATCATTTGGGATCACTAATTATCAATAAATAACTGGTGATTTGCACATCCTATCAGATACATATCACCAACAACTAATCTGCCAAATTTGAACCCATCGTTGTGTTTGTAATACCCAAAAACATAAAAATAGACACCTAAAATAGCGAAAACGGACTCTAAAATAACCAAATATAGGTCACACGTGTACTACTTTGGCACACCATCATGCACCGACGCTTGTGCATCATCTTCCAACATAGGAAACCTAGGCGGCCCAGCCCTACCATTGCTATTTGCACACGACCTCCGAGCACTGTCCAACGAGCAATTTGTCTTGACCACCTAAATGGCAACTCCATTCCGTCCATCCACTGCCAATTGCTGCATCGAATCTCCACCTCTGACCACCTGAAAACGTGATAACAAAACATTTATTCACGCCTTGTCACTGTTGCCACTTCAACGCTGCTACCAGCAATCTTCTGTTGGCCAATCGGCTTCGTCGAACGAAGCCTCTTACCTTTCCGTCCACTCTTCAGCGGATGTTACATCAGATCCTAGCTGCAAGCGACCAGAAAACTCCACCAAATAGTAGTTGCCATCTCACACTGTCACCATACGATCGTCGATTAGAAGACCAAGGCCATCCAACTACATTCTCTCGCCTTTCTAACCAATCCTCTCCATTCATCTCACCGGATCCTCTACCACCGGAATCCAAAAAAGGGGGAAACCTCTAAAAAACCCACTACTTTCCTTCACACCGCAACCCGAACGTTGCCTTTGCCATCCAGTTGGTCGCTGCCTCTGTTCGCTTCCTCCACACAGACCGTCTTTCCACGACTGCCTTCTGTGCAGCCACCCGCTCACCATTGTTGCTCGTCTTCTTCAAGTCCAAACTGCCGCTGGTTGCTAACCAAAAGACCCGCAAGCAGCCCCTTTTTTTCCTCTGTCATCAACAGCATTAGCGTTGTTGTCTTCAACTGCAAATCTGGTGAGTTGCCTTATTGTTGCAGAACCAGCAAATCAGCCATCTAGATTTGTACAATCCGTTGATCACCATGTTGCCATCAGTCACCATGTTACCATGCACGGGCACCACTAATCAGCAGGTATCTACTACCAATCCCTGCAACACCAGTTGATCTGATTACTGGCCATTTAACACAGTAGCCATGCAATTCTTTGAAATTCACACTGCTAGATGATCTTACTTTCAATCTCCACTGATTGTCGACCCAAAATTAATTCATCGCTCGGATCACAATCCATCAACTATAAGCTCTGATGCCACTTTTTGCAGAAGTTAGGATACCAATTTGGGGTCATGATCATAAACACTAGATTATACACACATAAATCAAAGAAGGTTTATTAAGCATTAATATTGGATGAAAAAATTCAATCTGAATGAAATTATTTTAATGAATAACTATAATAAAATTAATTAAAAATATTTGATATAATTATATTAAATAAAATCCTCTAAAAGAACGTACCAACTATAAAAAATTTAACACATTTATGTCACTTATATTAGCCTAAGAATTTAGACCATTGCACTCTCTATCAATAATTCAACCCATCAAACCATCACAATTGCTTGGGTTGGATGTCAGACGGGCAGATTAACATAAAATAAAATAAAGATAAAAATTTATATTTTATATTAATATAATTTTTTAATTATAATTTCATTTGCTTATATTTCATTGAGAAAATAAATATTTGTTATTTTATACTTGTATAGCAAATACATAACATACATATTTTTACGTTTTATTAATCTATTATATATAAGAAGGAAAGAAATACTAGTAAATTGAATTTTATTATAAAAATTTGGCTATTATTTATTAATATAATACGTAGAATAATGGACGCAATTCCAACATAATTGATTTTACAATAGGACTTGATAATTTTGCATATTCTTTTATAGCATTTTATTTAAAACATTGATATTAGATATTTTTAATTAATTTCATTGTAACTATTGTAATCCCATACAAAATGTAATTTTTCAGTGGAAACGCAGCAGCATTGTGAGAATTCACCCCACCGCATACAATCCGTGCTTATTCACACGACCGCTTTAAAAGAAAAAAAATGGAAAAATGAGGAGGCCAGTTGGGCAAGGAAAAGTTTACGCCCTTCCTTCTCAATGTGGCTCGGTCTTGAAAACTTGCAGCAACTCAGTAGGATTTTACCTTTTCTTTTCAAAATTGCATTGTAGGTCTTGAAATTTTTTGGCCATCCGTTTTCCTTTTGTTTTTCAACGTTGCAGATTTTAAGGCATTAGTTTTTTCTTCTTCTTAAGAAGGTATTTATTTATCTTACATTAAAATTTTAAATATTAATTTCTGTGTTGATGTTTTTAATGGATAATACCCTAAATAATACTTATTGTATAAACCCTACAACTCATTTTCTCCATTAACGTAAAATACTAGTGAATGATAGAAATAGTGTTTGAGAACAAAGAAGAGAGGCGGGGAAAAAAGAATAGGAAAAAGTAAGAAAAGAGAGAAAGAATAATGTGATATGATTAAGGGTAATGATTATAAATAAAGTAAATAAAAATAAATAAGTAAATATAAAAAATAATTAAAAATATAAGTAATAGCAAGAAAAAATAAAGTTATTAGATAATTAAAATGTCAAATCAGATCAAAATACATAGAAACTATTGCCAAAGGGAGCCTAAAATCATAGGTGGCAAATGTGAAAAATGCCTTGGAGCTTATCTATTTTTAGATAAGTAAAATATGAAAAACATCAAAGAAAAACTCTTAAAATTATATGCCCTCACCTATCTAATAATTCAAATGTTCTTGTTTTTCCTAGGTGTATATATTTTTAGTACTTTTTGACCATTTGATTTTAGGTAGGTTGGGCTTTTTATTTGAGAGAAAATGAAATTTTCCTTTATAAATAAAAACACCATTGGAATCATCTAACTAACGTTAGTATAAGTTGAATAAAAATTAAATAAATATATTTTTATTTAAAATTATCAATGAAAGAAAAATAAAATTTTTCACATTAAAGAATTAAAAAAAATTCTTCGAGTGTGTTCAATTTAAGGAAAAAGGGATGGAAATGAAGTAAAATGGACAAAAAAAGATAAGTGATGATGTTAATAATAAAGTAAATAAAGACAAAATGGACAAACATTTTTGCAAAAAAAGCTAAGTTAGCTATGAACAATTAAATGTCATATCTGTTTGAAAAAGAGAAAAAAATGATTTTTTCTTTTCTTTTTCTACACACAAACTTTTACTTTTCTTTTCTTTCACACAAAACACACCTTAATTTCTTACTAAACAGTTAGTTTGGTTATTAAAAATTGGACAGTCAAACTTGATCAAGTATAAACAATTATAATGATTTGGATGGTTAGATTTCCAAAAGAATACATGTAACATCACAACTCTAGCCAATGTGAAGTATTGTCTCCTTTAGGCCAACCAGATCTCGCTGGCACGCAAAGCCCGTACGATTTTACCTATTTAGGCCTACTCTTCTGGCCCAAAAAGCGCCTCATAATGACTTGTCATAGTTCACATTGGAACCTTTGATCTCAAGTCATATTGGTTTTGAAACTAACTCTGATACCAACTGAGCTACAAAACCAACTCTGTTATCAATTGAGCAAGTAACTCAGTTGATATCAGAGTTGGTTTCGAAACCAATATGACTTGAGATCAGAGGTTCGAATGTGAACTGTGGCAAGTCATTATGAGACGCCTTTTGGGCCAGAAAAGTTGACCTAAATGGGTAAAATCGTGTGGGCTTTGTGTGCCAGCGAGATCTGATATGCCCAAAGAGAACAATACTTCACATTGGCTAGAGTTTGGAATGTTACAATACATCTATTAGATTTTAATAAACATGAGTTGATTGATGGACTACCTAGAGATTGTTGCAGTCTAAATTTTTGAGCTAGAATAAGTGATATTAATGTGTTAAATTTTTACAATTTATGTATTCCTTTAATAGGATTTCATTTAAAATAATAATATCAAATATTTTTAATTAATTTTATTATAATTATTAATTACAATAATCTCATACAAAATGCATATTTTTCTTTTGATATTAGTGTTTAATGAAGTTTTTCGGTGTCGAGCTACAGACAGCCATACTTGTTCTTTTTATTTTAGTTTTTATTTTCTAAAATTAACATTCCTCCAGATCAACTGGGACACGCGGCAGTAGCTGTGTGAATTCACGCAGTCAGTCCGAGAGGATGGCCACATATGATCTGCACTCCCGTAGAACAAACGACAGTAGGTGAGGGACCCTTAAATTTATGAACATATTCCATTATAATGAAAGAATTTGCACCATTAATTGCATGTACCGAGCCAGCCATATACCAGTCCCAGAACTTAAGTCATTTGACTTTGCTGTTCTTCTGATGTTCTTTTGACAGTGATAACTAGAATTGGTAATTTACTCTTTATACAAAAGGGGTTGTTAGAAGGATGTGTGAGGGGTCCAGGTAACTCTAAAGGCCGCCTGAGGGTTTTCATTGCGGCGCACTCTCTCTCTAGCTCTGGAGGTCGCCTGTGGGTTTTGATTGCGACGCTCTCTCTCTCTCTCTCTCAAATAGAGTTCCCCAGCTTCTTCTTCCATCCCCCCACCTTCTCTCTCTCCCCGAGAATATACAAGGGATTTTACCAACTCATTTGATAGGTTTGCTTGAACAAAAAGGTAACTTCCTCCTGGCTATATAGCGACGCCCTTCTCCCTCTTACCTTATTTCATCCTCTAGTCTTATACATATGTATATTGGATCTCGATTATCATCTTTTTCTCTATGTCCAGAGTGACAGGCTTCACCTATAGTGATTCAGAAAGGTAATTTTCGTGTGTATATATATATATATATATATATATTTCGTTGGTTTGCTCGAATAGATGATATCATACATGATTATACCCCTTAAATTTGAATGTTTTTTATTCATAATTCAAATTTCTAAGCGTAAATGTATGTTTCAATTTTTGAGAGCACAATGTTATTGAAGGTATGTATAATTTTGGAAGAAAAGGACTGCTTTCAAACGCCTTTATTGTTCATGTCATTCGTTCACTTTGAGTGACCTTGGATCCGGTTTGATTAATGATTTGAGACATAGCTGCATATAAAATAAGCACTTGTTAAATAGATGGCTCTTTATATGGAGCTTGGATCTGACTTATAGTTCATAACTTCATATTGTTTAGAGAGTGTGTATATATATATAATGAAAATCTTACAAAGAAAATGTAAATTGAATAATTAATTTAAAATAAAAACTGAAATAATTTGTGAAATAATGTAATCAATGGTAGTATTAGGAAGATCAAAATGAAAATAAGGCTTTGGTGATTTAAACCTACAATAAAATCTTGCTTTCAATTAAAAAAAAAAAGTAAAGGCACGCATAATGGTCACTTACAGAAACAGCTTGATGATCAAAACTAAGACATTATCACATATTGCACATCCACCAGAGGGATAAAAAGATTTGCCAGTGATCTCCCAAAAATTGTCCTACTTTTCACATAAAAATTCATAAAATTTTGTAACTTTCTTTCTTATCCTTCTTTCCTCCATTTTTCTTCTTTTATGTGGAGGCAAATATAAGGAATTGAAAAATATTGCTATGTATTTGTAAGAAAAATAAGTAATATTTTCCTTATCATGAAAAATTTATAGTTTATGATGGTTTGCTTTGGCTTTTGTATTAGAGAAGCAATGGCGGAGAGTGCTGTCAACTTCTTTCTTGAAAAACTGAGCACCTTTATAATTGCTGAAGCATCATGGCCGAGAGGCGCAGGCCATGAAGTTGAAAAGATAAAGCTTGAGTTTAAGAATATGCAAGCCTTCCTGAGGGATGCTGATAGAAGAAAAGATAGCAATGAAGAACTCAAAACTTGGGTGAAGCAAGTAAGAGAAGCTGCATATGATGTAGAAATCATCCTTGATGAATTTGTGTATCGTATGCCTGTGCCACGAAGCAGGGGGGTTAAAAGCTTAATCCGCCTTCCAAGGAATATTTATTACAAGCATCGAGGTGCCACTTGTTTGCAAGAAATCAATGAAAATGTTCACGAAATTTCAGCAAGAAGAAATCAATACAATCTCAACCAGATGGAAGAAGGAACAAGCTTTCATAATGCTAGTGAAGAATGGCAATGCAGTATAGAAACAGCTATCTTTAAAGAAGAGGATGACATTGTTGGGATGAAGAAAGAATTTGAGTTGCTAGTTAAATGGCTGCTAGAGGGAGATCAAAGGCTCATGGTGATTTCAGTGACCGGCATGGGAGGTTTAGGTAAAACTACACTAGTCTCTAAAGCTTTTAAGCATTCTGGAGTGAAGAAGAACTTTCATTGCTTTGCCTATGTTTTTGTCTCACAAACTCTAAAAATTACAGAGTTACTTCAAAACATTATAAAGCAACTTTTTGACAGCAACGAGGAGGTTGCCCCGGATAACTTAGCCACCAAATGATAGAGATTTATGGCAATTGATTGCACATCATCTATAATCTAAAAGATATGTCGTTGTGTTAGATGATGTGTGGAGCATTAAAGACTGGGAAGATATATGGGTTGTATTTCCAGATCATCATTGCAGAAGTATGTTAATGGACACCACAAGAAATGTTGAGGTGGCTCGTGCCATGGGAGGGGGACAATATATATGTGCGCTTCAACCTCTAAACCAAGAAGAGGCATGGAAATTATTCAATAACAAGGCATTTAGAAATGAGCCTTGTCGTCCTCATCTTGAGTCATTAGCTCAAAGAATGGTAGAAAAATGTGAAGGACTGCCACTTGCAATTATTGCTATGGGAAGTCTATTGTTGACAAAAGAATAGAATGTGATGGGATGGAGTAATGTCTACAATAGTTTAAATTGGCTGCCGAGCAACAACCCAATGTTTCAAAGCTTGTATAACATATTGTTTCTGAGCCTCTATCATTTGCCATATTACTTGAAACATTGATTTCTCTATCGTAGTATGTTTCCAGAAGATTATCCCATCAAGTGTAAGCAGTTGACCAGGCTATGGGTGGCAGAGGGTTTTGTGAAAGAGAGAGGTGGAATGACAATGGGGGACGTTGCAGGAGTATTTGAAGGAACTAATCCATCGCAACATGCTTCAAGTTGCACAAGTCAATCCATTTGTTAGTTAAAGGCTTGCAGAATGCTTGATATGATGTGTGAGGTGGCGATATCTTTGTCTTGTAATGAAGACTTCTCCCTGACATGTGGTGCTCAGGACACAGGGCAACTATGTAAATTCCGCTACATATCAATTTGTGATGACAATGGAGAGATCCTTCAGTCAGCTGTTATGAGTCTGTCCCGTCTTCATTCGGTTATTGTTTTCAACAACAAGAATACACCATTTTTTGATTCATTGCATAAGATGGCATCAAGTTTTTGAATGTTAAGGGTGCTAGATCTGAAGGGAGCTCAAATTGATAGGGTGCCTGACGAACTCGGAGAATTATTCAATCTCAGATACCTAAACTTAGCAGAAACAAGAATTAGTGAGCTTCCGAAATCTTTTGAAAGGTTAAGAAATCTGCAAACATTTCATCTTCGTAAGACAAAGATAGAGAGGCTGCCTGATGGGATTGGCAAGCTACATAAATTATGTCACCTCTTTTGTTTTGAACTTGTTGACTCAAAATACCGAAGTTTTCATGTTTGGAAATTCCCTACTCAACTGTTTAATATAAAAATCTGCAATCTTTGGGAGTCATTGAAGCAGAAGGAGAAACAGTCAGACAGATTGGAAATTTAACCCAATTAAGGCATCTGAGGGTTGCAAAGGTAAGGGCAAGTGATGGAGTTGAATTGTATGCATTTTTAGAAAAATGAAACACCTTGTTAAGCTAAGCTTCATGGCAATTAGTGAGGAAGAAATACTTGAATTGGAAGCACTCTCTACCAGTCTACCTCCGCTGCTTCAAAAGCTAGACCTAGTAGGGCATTTGCTAAAGGTGCCTCAATGGCTTGGCTCTCTTACCATCCTTGCTTGCTTAGGATTATATTGGTCCAAGCTGAGAGCAGAAGATGGAGATGGTTTGCTTTCGATGCTCCAAGCATTGCCCAATCTGGTATTGCTTTATCTTCAGAAGGCGTATGATGGGCAGCAATTATTGTTTAAAGAAGGGTGGTTCCCGAAGCTCAAGCGACCATGTTTAGCAGATTTAACACAGTTAAGTCAGGTGGTAATAGAACATGGGGCATTGTAATCCCTCATAGAGCTAAATCTGATTGGTTGTGGGGAGCTAAAGGTGCCTCCTCAAGGCATTGAGCAGTTGCGCACTTTGCAAGAGCTCCACCTGCATGAAATGCCCATGGAATTGGCCAACAGACTTCAGGCAAGAGACGGAAATGAGGAAGATCATCAAAAGGTGGCCAGTATCTCTGTCATCAGGCATTTCTGGAAGTCAGGAAATGGCCAATGGAATGACGAAAAATTAAAATAATCTGGAATCATTTTCTAACTCCATTTCAATTTTCTTTTCTTTTAATCTGGGACCATGAATGTTATATCCAGAATTGCAATGGACGTGGTTGCAGTAGTGGCCATTTGTAAATATGATTTTTTGGCTTGTGAGATATACTAGACATTTTTATTTGAACTCCAATGATATATGTTTTGATTAAGTGTCAAGAAGACATAGGATCATCCAATCAAAGTTATTTAATAGACAATGTTCAGTGGCGGTGATACATGGGAAGAAGATGAACTGTTATAGGAAAAAAAAATTGGGCTTTTCAAGCATAAAACGCCAGAACTGAAGTGTATACTTTTTCACTTCATCCAATTTGTGTGCTATTTACGGTAGAAAATTCAAAAAACAAAATGAGTTGTATGCCTTCTTTCAGTAGCCATGAATAAAAAACATTGGATTGGTATGTGTTTGTAGGCCGGATGACGTTGAGCATCGACCAGTTGGCAAGGAGAAAAGTACTGCTCTCTCTAAATCTTTAGGCACAGCTCTTTGGAACAATGAACCGATGTAATCCATGAAGACTGCATCAAAGGGCATCGTGATAGGGCCATTGCTTGGCAATCCAAACTCATCCTAGGAAATTCTGAACAGCTCTTGAAAGATGGGAGTGTTGTGATACACAAAGGAACAGCATATTGTCTTCCATCTGTGGTGTAGATAATGAAATGTCCCTTGCTGGGTGCTGATTTCTTGGATAAACATCTGTTCTTGGCATGGAGTTTCCCTTCCTCCCTATGGCAGCAAGCTTCTTCCACTTTCTTGCCATGGGAACGAGCCTCTTGGGATTGACCATGGCTGATTCTGTGGCCTAGAAAACCCTTTGAAGACCTGATAAAGGAATTTTTAGATCTTGGATTCCAGAGGATGTTTTAGGTTTGAGTGGAATGCTAAGGAGATTGTTAGATTTATATAACAAGTTGAAAGGCTAGACATGCATTTAAGTCTAGCTTTCTAGTGTTGGGCTATCAAGGATGCATTTTTCAACTGTGCCGATTGGATAACCGAAGTTAAGAAGATTTTTGAGTTAGATGCATGTGAAATTGTCATCATTGAAGCAGGAAGTATCCGGTGCTTCTTGGTAGGTTTGTTGGGAAGCCATGAATGACCACTCGTGAGATAAGTGGAACGAAGGTTCTGTGGTCAGCATGCCGTTAGAAGTATATGCCGGGGTTGGAAAAGAGGAGCCCTCATGAGACAGATGGACGGAAGGTTCTGAGCTCAGAATTGCAATCCGAAGTGGCCATCTCAACATGCATTGTCCACCTACAAAGTCACAACACAGCTTTCAGTGATTGAAAGTTGGTTGTAAGTGAAAAATGGGTGCTAGAGGCAGAATTTAACAGACATCAAATCCATGTACAATGTTCCAATCCAAGATGACATCTTAAATGACTTCAGTGGTCGAATACAGCCCCCAAACTACCTCCTCCTGTGCATTCTATTCAGCACAGATTTGTAGCCCCCAGTTTTGTTGGATGGGTTTTCAGAATGTTTCATCCAGCTTGCTTGGAACTTCCCCCAAATTTCTTTTTTCTTCCTTTTACATTTACTTGGTGAATCGGATCATTGAAATTTCCCGATATTTAAGAAAACTAAATTTGAGTTGTTTTGCCTCTTGAAAAACTGTTGACCTTATTTACCTTCTTAAAGATTGCTAAGCAACGATGTGGATGATAAACTTAATTTCCAATTCATCAAAGGGGAGCCATTGGTTGGACAGCCCCAATCAATTTGCTGATGATTCATCCTAAACTTTCATGTTGGCAATTGCGGGAGGATGTGCTTAGCAGAAGTAACGTTGATAAATATCATGTACATAGTTTACCATCTAATTTTCCAATACCATCTGATTTTCCAACATAAAAGTGGTGAAGGTTGATAAATATCAAGGTGGACAATTTACACAAATAATATGCCAGTGCAAATTGTCTTGTAGGAAGATTTTGGATGGAAAGAAAATTCCTAATCATGGAAAATAAAACTCCAATTGATTGAATTTAAATTCCATCAAATTTATGATCTCCTGAAATAATGTTTTCCTTGTTGATGAATCCTCAATCTTTTTAAAACAAATTCATCTTATGCAAAATTAAATATTAAGATAATGAAGTATAGCTCAATTCCTTCATCATTTTGTGAAAAAGGTGTAAAAGATCATCTTGAAATTGAACAGTTTAGGCAATCCAATGTTGGAAAACTATACAAGGTCAAATTATAGTAGAAAGAGGGTCTTTAAGAGGACTTAAAGTAGGCTATCTTGTTCCTTCAATCAAATCGCACTCAGATTTTTTACACTGTTCATCTGTGGATGATAGTAGAAACTCTAGCTGAAGTAAATAAAACCGATGAGTTAGGATTTCTCAACCTATTAAAAGAATGTTAGCCAAGCCCTTTCTTTTAAAGGGTCCAATTATGCTCTGCTTTGTTGCGCTACATCACTCAGAAAGATGAAACCATGTGATGTTCTTCCATTAATCAATGTTTAAAGAGCAGCCACTATTGTTTGCTAAAATCAATTTCATCATCTGAATCAAAACCAATACCTCCAGCGCCGTCAGAGAGTGGTGAATTAGATTCCAACTTAAGATTACTAGGAGACTGCACATGTCATGAAACGGACAGGAGATTATCTTATCCCATGAAACTGATACAGAAAAATTCCTGTAGCAAGTTTTCTATTTTTCTGAACACGCTAACTTCTTCTAATTGCCAATTTACATTTTTTTCTAAGAAGTTTAAATGAGTAGAACTTTCCCTAATTTAGTCTGTATTTTTTCTTTCAATTTAGTTTATATTTCAGAAAAACGATATGGGCATGATGATATGGGCATGATGTTAGAATAAAGGTGGCCTAACTCACCATTTAGTTATCTGTCAATCAGTCGCCCACAACAGCATACAAAACCAAATTTCGGCCAGCAATATTGCAAAAAACACCGAATGTAGAAGATAGCTCCAGGCATTTAATAGGCATGCCTCCGAGCTTATATAAATACCGGATTTTAATCCCTAACATCACACACGACAATAACATATGCTCTCCATCGGTGTGAGTTCGTGTGGAGGTAACGGAAGATCAAATCTTTTGAGAGTTTAGATCCTTTCAACAAATGACTTCTCCTACAAGTAATATCTAAATCTTCCTTTTTGATTCAACAATAGTATCAGATTGAGTTTAAATGGTTTAGATTTTATCATTCATGCTATCTGTTAAGAAGAAGTTTTTCTAAAATGATGTTATTTTAAGAAATTAGATATGCCATCATATAGTACTCTTCAACAGGAATCCAACGATATATAGATTATGAAAAAACAACTTAAGATGAGAAAGTAATTGAAGTTTCAAATTTTGAGGGATAACTGTTCATCCGTCGTTCGAAGAAAAGAAAAAGATTGAATTTTTTTTCATTTTGCTCCCTCAGATTTTTTAATATTTTCAATTTGGTATATTGTATTTATGCAATCTCTCAAAAAATTTAGGGGGACAAACTGTAAAAATTCTAAAGGGTCATTATGTAATAAATCCTCTATGCTAGCCCATTAGGAAACAGGCCAAATCAAAAGCCCAGAGCCACAGCCAACAAGCTAGTAAAATGAGCTGAACTAGAAAACCCAATGGGCATGGGCCAATAGGCAGGCCCTATGAACAGGCTCATGGGTAGCAGGCCCAACAGTAGTGGTGGCCGGAGGCGGTTGCCAACCAAATTTTTTGACGAGCTCTTTTTTTACCAAAATATCCGTCTTAAGTTTTTTTGACCTACTGAATCCATTTTTGGGGTTAAATTGTCATTTGAAATTATTAAATGCTATTTTTATTTTATTTATATTTTTATTGATTATTTATGTTTTATTGCCATGTTTGTATAATTAAGTAAAAATGCATTTTATTTAATGATTTATTTATGAGAATGAATGTGGGTTTATATCTTAGTTACCCAACTTATTTGGTTTTAATTTTAATTAGGGGATCCATGAATGTTATAATTATTTGAATAATTTATTATTTTAATTGATTTAATTATTAGATTCATCATTTAAATCCACAGATGATTTTTTAAAAGCTAGGGAATCTTGTCTAAACCATTATGTTTTATGCTTGATTAATTATGTATCATAAGGTATGGATACATATTAAAGATCTATGATTATTTTCCAAATAAAAATGATGTGGTTGAATTTCATTAAATTTATTTTTTTATCTAAGCATAGCCTTAGCAACCTTGATGAGAAAATAAATTATAAAATTCATAATGAGACTTGATATTGAATTATACACAGTAACCCGTAACATGCAAAGATGATGTGACCACGAAAGAAATATTAAATGAAATCCATAAAGCTGTCAAATCAAAAAATATTATTGAAATTATGATTAATTTATTAATTTAGAAATTTCATCCCATATGGGGATTTTTAACTTAATGAATTAATTAGGATGCTAAAATGATGTTGTGATTAACCTAATTGACATAAAATCTAGTCACCACATAGGTATAAAGTATATGCTTATTAGGCATTACAACATAATTCGCTTCATTACATTCAGTAAAATATCTTGTATATCATTTGATATATTGCCACTGTATGGTGATTGTAGCTGATATTGACATGACATCTCGTATCTCAATGCTTTCTGGGGATAAATTTTTAGAATTGATAGATTAGATTACATTTGTCTTGGGATATATGGATCTAGACCTGTCATTAAGAATTGACAAACCCCTTGCTCTAACTAATAAAAGTACTGAGGATCAAAAGAATGAACATAAGGAATAGGAAAGGTCTAATCAAATGAGTCTAATGTTGATCAAATCCCACATTTTCAAGGGGATAAGAGGAACCATTCCTGACTATAAAACAACTAAGGAATATATAAAAGTTGTTGAGGATTAATTTATCAACTCAGACAAGGCAATTGCTAGTAATCGCATGAGTAAATTATTATCTTTGAAGTATAATGGAACATTAGGTATACAAGAGCATATAAAAGAAATAAGAGACATTGTAACACGTCTCAAAAAAGAGAGATATAGGTTTTAAATCCCTTCTTGTTCGTTTCATACTCAATTATCTTCCATCAAAATATGGGCAATTTAAGATTTATTATAACACCAGTCAAGCTAAATGGTTAGTCAATACATGAGTGGCCATTTGTGTTAAGGAAGAAGGGAGGTTGAAGCAGGATAAGCTAGAAAGTGTCTATGTAGTTTCTCAAGGAGGTAAACAGGATCCTAAAAAATTTTCAAAAAAAGGAAAGGATAAAGTAAAAACTAAAGTAAAAGGCCAAAAGAGACACCTAAGTGTACAGAAGTATTTCTTTTATAAAAGGGTAAAGAAGTATTTCTTTTGTAAGAAGGCAGGACATTTCAAGAAGGAATGTTAGAAGTACTCTCTTTGGCTTAAAAAGAAATGTAATTTCTCTTTTGTTTGTAAATCTCATTTGATTGATGTGCCTTTTAAATTATGGTGGGTTAACTCAGGTGCCACTATTCATGTATCCAACTCCATATAAGGATTTTTGATTCAAAAGTTACTAACAAAAAGGGAGCGCTACATCTCTATGGGGAACAAGATATGCTCACATGTGGAGTTTCTTGGGACTTTCATACTTGTTATTTCTACTAGTTATATCTTAGACTTACTAGATATCCTTTTTATCCCATTATCTTCTAGAAGCTTGTTATCAATCTCTAAATTTGCTGAATTAGAATATCAGTTTTATTTTGATAAGTCTAAATTGAGTAATTTGAAACAGTCTATTACTGTTAGTTATGGATTGCTGATCAATGGTCCTTACTCCTTGAACTTATATGATAAAAATCTTAATCTAAATCTGCATGGTACTATAATTGACACTAAACATGGTTGTATGGATGATAACTTATCTATTTTATGAAAGAAAACTAGGACATATCCCCTTTGAGAGGATTCAAAGATTAATAAAAATGAGATTTTGAACAACATCAATTTTACTATTTTAATTCTTATGTGAGTTGCATTAAGGGAAAACAAACCACCAAGATTAATGTAACCCCCTACCTCCAGGGGTTGTCACTTTACCTTTCACCATAAATCCACTATAATTACACAAAAAAAATTTCACTTCTAGAGTGGGGTTTCTCTAATACTATTTTCTAATTGCCCTAATTTTTACAGAAAATTGAACAGAGTCTCCCCTAAAAATGGGGTTGTCCACCTAGGGTACAAGCATTTAACATTTGAAACAATGCATTTTTTCAATTAAAATTCATAAACAAAAAATAAAATACTCAATAATTCACCTTCACAACAATCTTAACTCCACAGGCTCACCCTAGGACTGCAGTTGCATTATGATGGTAATGCATTCACTTATCCATCATACACATCTGTCCTCATACATCATCCATATCATATTCCATTATTACACTGACATGCCCATAAATTTCAACCATACATAATTGAATATTTAATACATGATATACGTCATTAGATATTAATTAATTACAATCACCCATGTACATAAGATGGAAATCTCTTAATTTTAATATAATTTTAAAAGCATACATTCAACTGTTATGCTTCCATACTAACCTGTCCTTTCTCTGGACTTGACCTATTAATTAAAAAAATTTAAATAAAAAGGTGAGTCTAGGCAAACTCAGTAAATAAGTGTGAAATCAAAAAATAATTAACAAACCAGAAATCCATTAGGCATCCCAAAATCCATCCATAATTGTAAGCCATCATATATAACAATCCATGCCATCCAGGCATGGCCATATTCCAATATATAACAATTGAGTACACTATTTGAGTCTATATTACAAAAAAATCACATCAACTCACACCTTTCTGGGATAATTTCATATCCCTAAATCATATATTTAAATATTTATACATAAAGAGAATCACAATGATCACAAGCATAGGATGTCTACTATCTCTTTTATCTAAGCATTAAGTAGAAAATAATATCATGACACAAGTCACATAACTTAGGACTTTCACTAATTTTACTTCACAAGTACAATTACCAATCATATAATAGTATCGGGATGTTCATAATCCCATTTAATTCACATACACAATCAATTCTTTACACATGCAGATATCATTGTAACCTAAGAACAATTATAAAATATCACTTTCTTATTAAATCATCATAACAAAATATTCATGGGATATTTATTATCCCTTAACAACCATTGAATCCAAAACACACAAGCCTGTTATAGTATAATGGGATATGCACTATCTCTTCAACCATTTATGCAATCATACAAGTACATATACTAACCTGTATAAGGATTCCTCAGACTTGACTCTTCAAATATATGTTCCATCCACCCTATACATAACATATACATTACATATATCATATACATATATCCACATGATAATTTCTTATCGACAAAATGAAATACACTAACCAATTGCCAAGATTTAATTATAAATGAATTTACACATAAACTCTAAAAATTATATCTCAATTCCTACAACTCTATTTTATCCCCAAATTTTTTTGTAGGCTCTAAAAATTATAAATAAAATATTATCAAATTTTAAAATTAAAATACTTTAAATTGAACAAATTAAAAATAAAATCTAAAAATCTAAAAAAATAGGCAAAATTATTTTAGCTCTGTTTCACCCCAAAAAAATTTTGTAGGTGCTAAATAATATAATTAGACTTGTGCTAAAATATCAGGTCAAAAAACCTTAAATTTAACTAATTAAAAATGAATTAAAAAATCATAGAAAATTAGGCGAAACCATATATTTTTATTTTTGTAAAATCAAATCATTAAATTAGTTTTTAATCCACAGAAATGGGGGTATTCAATAAGAATTGATTTTAGTATACTATTCACATGCGCTTGCCATTTTCAATCTGTTTTCATTAAAATTTTAATACAAAACATAGAGTCATGATAATAATCATGGTTACATGAAGTATATAAAACATCATTAAGTCAATATAAAATATATTCAAAATTATTAAATACAAATTACCAAAATGTGTAACAACTAGCTATCCACAATTTAAACCAATTGAAATACCTGCTTACCTTATTATTTAAGATAATTTATACTACCCTTAAACTCTGAGACACACCCTTAATGACCCTTTAATCCCCTTCCAAGATCATAGTCTAATCAATGGAAAAACCGTATCTAACTTCATCCCAAAACACCATTAATGCAAAACTAGTTGTCCACTTAATTTACATTAATTATACTAACTGTTTGAACTTATTAGTTGTTGTATTATGATGGAAATTAGGTTATGATTATCCCTTGCTCCCTAGATTAATTACCTTGCTGAAATTTCTAATTTACAACTCTTAATTCAATGTGGACAGTACTATATACATGTATTTTCATTTTTCCAGTAATAAGTTTCAATGTCCATTAGTTGTTAATGATTAACTAAATGTAATTACTCATTATTAATTATACATAAAACACCCTTATCACAAACTCTTAATCTTCTATTAAAAATTTAGCAAACCCTATGGGATTAGGGTTTGAATTTTCATCAATTTTCATCATGATTTTGCATGATATTCTTTCATAAACATCATCACCATTTAAATTAAATTAAGCACTTACCTTAATCTTCAAATTCCTTTGATGGGTTCCATTGATCAACAATAATTCACCATGTTTGGGTGACTACTACTTCTTAATCTCAAGAGAAAATATATCTTATAGCCCACTAATCACTTAATTAACATTTGCTACGGATCACTTGAAGCAAAATTGCCTAAAATGGAGAATTTGGATGACGGGGATAGAGGGTTTATGTTGCTAGCATGAGTAGAGAGATGCGGACGAGGAAAATGGGATGGGCATTGCAAAAACAAACTTTTTATATCTTTTTATTTTGATAATCTATACTCCACCCATTTCCATGCACATTCACTCTTTTGAATTTTTAAAATGCCATTAAATTGTCATTCTTTACATATGTGAATCATCCATTTGATATATCATATACCCAAATCAATTTCTCATCTATTATTTTCATAATTTCACCATTTATTTTTTAATTAAATTTGATTAAATCAAAATTTTTTAGAAATTACTGGTAACTTGATTTTTGGCTTTCCATATGTAATTTTTAAATTTTTTTACCTAATTAACATGTGTCCTCATCATACTCACATTAATATAGGTATTCCATTCTTAAATTTTTTTCATAATAAAATTTAATATTTTTTATCTTTACACCTTCAACATTTTGCCAATTTAAATTTATTTTTTTAAAATTAAATCACTTATTTAACACACTCTAGTATACTCCCTACTTCATCCTCATGTTGATCTTAATAATTCACTCAATTCTATAAATTTTTCATTATAAATTTCTTAAAAATTTAGTATACTTCAATATACTTTACGCCAAACTGGCAAAAATTAACAAAAATTAAATTCACATATCTGAAATTTTAAGGCATTACAATTAACAAAGCTGATAGAAGAGCAAATGAGATTTTTGAATTTGTTCACACTGATGTATGTGGTCCTTTCAAAGTTCCTTACTAAGATGGTTAAACATCTTTTGTAACCTTTATTGATGACTACTCACGTGTTATATACCTGTTTCTTTTACATTGTAAGGCTTAAGTTTTTCATGCATTTAAAGCTTATCAAGTTGAAGTGGAAAGGCAAATACGACATAAAAAAAAGACTATGAGATCAGACCGTGATGGAGAATATTTTGGCAAACATGTAGGTACAGGATAAAAACCAGGTCCATTTGCAAGATTCCTTAAGGAATAGGGCATAGTGGGTCAATATGCAATGACTGGAGAACCTTAGCAAAAAGGAGTAGCCAAAAGGCAGAATAGAACATTAATAAAAATGGTTAGAAGAACAAAACATTAATGAAAATGATTAGAAGTATGATGAGTCATTCATTTCTGTCACTTTCATTGTGGGGAGAGACCATAAAGACAACTGTGTACTTATTAAATAGGATTCCTACTAAGATAGTATTTAAAACTCTATTTGAGTTATGGAAAGGATGGAAACCTAAACTTACACATCTTCATGTGCGGGAATGTTAAGGTGAAACCAAATATATGACCCACATAAAGGAAAATTATATTCTAAGATGATTAGCTGTCATTTTTTTGGATATGTTAATAAGTCTAAATGGTTTAGATTTTATTATCCTTTACATACGTCTATCATTGTGGAAGCAAGAAATGCCAGATTCTTTGAGGATGAAGATTTCGGTAGGAGTGGTAGAACTCGAATCATTGATCTTGAGGAAGGGAGTGTTAGTACTCATAAGGATATAGTAATTGATCCTTATAAAAATTTAACACTAGATATTCAGGTGCAAAGAAAACCAATTATCATAGATTAACCATAAGATGATTCTAACTTATCAATTGAGATACCACGAAAAATCTATATGCCTAAACTATAACCCGTGGCACATCAAGAATTAAGAAGATCCTCAAGGACTAGAAAATTGACTATGTTAGATGATTCTGTGGTATATCTACTAGAAGATGATCCTTCATCATTTTCACAAGCAATGGATTCTAATAAATCTAAATATTGGTACAATGCCATGAAAGATCAATTGAACTCAATAGAAACTAATAAAATATAGAACTTAGTATCATTACCTAATGGAATTAAACCTTTTGGGTGTAAATGGATCTTTAAAACTAAAAGGGATTCCAAGGGTAATATAGAGAAGTACAAGGCTCGTTAGTTGCTAAGGTTTTCACTTAGAGGGAGGACATTGATTATTACATGAGACTTATTCACCAGTATTAATGAAGGACTCATTTAGGATAATTATAAATCTAGTAGCTCATTTTAATCTAAAGCAACATCAAATGGATCTTAAAACAACATTCTTGAATGAAAAACTTGAAAAGAAAGTTTACATGGAGCAGCCTAAAGGTTTATATCTCATAAAAATGAACATATGGTTTGCAAGCTTAAAAATTCCATTTATGGATTTATGGATTAAAACAAGCTTCCTGTCAATTATATAAAAAGTTTCATATAGTAATATATTCATTTAGATTTGAAGAAAATGCAATAGATCACTATATATACCTTAAAGTGAGTGAGAGCAAGTTTATTATCCTAATTTTGTATGTGGATGACATTTTACTTGCTAATAGTGATTTGGGATTACTCCGAGGGACAAATCAATTCCTTTTTAATAATTTTGATATGAAAGATATGGGAGAATCTACTTATATTCTTGGCATAGAGATTCATAGAAATAAATCTAGGGGTTTACTTGGATTATCCTAAAAGGCTTACATTCTCAAATATTGGAAAGATTTGAAATGAAAAACTGTTCACCTTGTGATATGCCAGTGGTTAAAGGCGACAAATTATTCATTTCCCACTGTCCAAATAATGATTCAGAAGGAAACAAATGTATAATATTCCATATGCATCTTTGATTGGGAGTTTGATATATGCATAGACTTGTACTCGACTAGATATTGCATATATTATAAACATGTTGGGCAAATTTCCAAGTAATCCTAGTGTAGAGCATTGGTGAGTTGAAAAAGAGTACTTTGTTATTTACAAGGCATAAAAGATTATATGCTCACATATAGAAGAACAAATCAACTAGATATTGTTGGATATTCAGATGCTGACTTGGCTAGCTTTCAGATACCAGCAAATCCACTACAGGATATATATTCATTATGGTTGGAGGTGCAGTGGAAAAGTTAGGAATGAAAGTCAGTAGTAACTCTCACTTGCTACTTAGAGTACCTTGCATGTTATAAGACTAGTACTCACATAGTTTGGATAGGAAAGTTTGTCAAAAAATTGAGAGTGGTGGATTCTATTGCTAGACCCATTAAGATATACTGTGACAACTTAGTTGTTGTACTTTTATTCAACACTAATAGGATTACTGGTGGCAATAAGTACTTTAAGGTTAAATGTTGAGTCATTACGAGATGGATTTAGAAATGGAAGATGTATCTTGAGCACATTAGTATGGATCTTATGGTAGCTAATCTAATGACCAAGGCTCTTACTATTAAGGCCTTCTGTACCCATGTAGGCTACATGGGATTTAGTTGAGTCTTTTAACAGTGTATAAGATATTTTTCTAAAATTTATTATTTTTCATACTGTTATGCGCATAAAATGAGAAAATAATTATTATTCATTGGGATAATAAAGAGGACCTAAACAATATTTAGAACAGTTGCTCATAAAGATAAAATTCATAAAGTATTCAATCAGGTAAAATTGACAATGTTATAGTACTTGGAAGAAAGTATATCATGATAAGATTTATGATAGCCAAACTTATATTGTTAGTACTATTTGATTAGAATGAATATTCAAAGAATTTGTGTATAGTCACATGTTTGTTGAAATCTCTGTATTAAGTTGGTGGACTAAGGCTAAGTGAGAAACTATTAGAATAAAGGTGGCTTGACCCACCATACAGTCATCTGTCAATCATTTGCCCGCAGCAGCATACAACGTCGAATTTCAGCGAGCGGCACTGCAAACAATGCTGAATGTAGAAGATAACTCTAGGCATTTAATGAGCGTGCCTCCGAGTTTCTATAAATACCAAGTTTTAGTCCCCAACACTACACACGACAATAATGTATGCTCCCCATGAAATTGAGTTAGTGTGGAAGTGATGAAAAATCAAATCCCTTGAGAATTTAAATTCATCTGTTTTCTCTGCAGGTAATATCTAAACTTTTATTTTCGATCTAACACATAAAACATAAAATAAGGTGCACTACATGTTTTCCTTTTTCCATCATAAAACTTGTATAATTGGAGCCAAGACTGAAATCTGAAGCATAAAATTAGAATTACAGTATATGGAACCATTAATGTGAAGTTTATATATAGAGGATATCTTTCTCTTTTTTTCATTTGTCAAAAATTGAAAAACTTCTTTTGGCTTGTTTTAATAGCCATGGACTAGAACTGGTTGATTGGGTTTAAGTAGCGGCAAGCAAGAGGTTGAGCAATGACCATTGGTGATTGAAAGAAGCAGAACTTTTTATACATCTTTGGACATCGTATCCTGTATCAATGAAACAATGCAACTCATGAAGACAGCATCATAAGGCAACATGATAGGTCTGTCGCTTGGCAATCCATACTCATCTTCTAATATTTTGTGCAACTCTTGAAAGATGGGGCTGTTGAGATACGCCAAAGGAACTGAAAAGCACCTTCCATCTGATATATAAACAACAAAGGTTCCCTTATTATCCATTGGCTGTTGCCTGAGTGCTTCCTCTTTTGGAATGCCATTGCTTCTGGAAATTGAGATTGTCTTCCTCCCCATGGAAGCCAACTTCTGCCATTTCCTTGCCTTGGCAATAAGCCTCTTAGATTTTATCATTGCTGATTCTATGAGCTAGAAGAATCACCTTGAAGCCAAATGTGAGGATTCAGATCTTAGTTTTGAATAGCCACTATTGTGTTGAGTTGAAAGCAATGAAAATGGCAAGCTATGTATAATAACACGAGGATTGAACATTAAACTGCACTGCAACTCTATGGTGCTAGGCCTCCAAGGATACATGGGCATATGCCAATTGAATGTATATAGGCCATGTTCTAGTGCAAGGTATGAACTCCCACATAGCAAGTGGACTATAGCTTTGGTTGCATGAGTTAGGGCAACAAAATCCACCTCAGCTACTCAGCACATTTCTCTGGATACCAACATCCAAATTACTATGTGGGGGTAGTTAAGGACTTGGTGTAGGCACCCAAAGTGTGCACATCCCCCATTAATCCATCTCCTGGTATAGCCAAAAGCAGGAAAAGATCTAGGGGGACAATTTACAAATAGAATATGGTTATTTCACCAATCTTAGAAGAAGTTCCTTCATAGGAAAAAACTCTCTAGGCATGATAAATAAAACTCTCACCGCCAATCCAATCTTTTATTTAGCACACAGAATATTCTCTCATATGATCTTTTTATAAAACACAAACATTTGCATATCATATTTATCATGGATTGTCCAAGTTCCAACCAATTGTTGGGTTTCCGATGATATCCATATAGTCTATCCATGGTTATCAGCTTTTGAGAGACTTGGTCATCAAAGGCAAAAAATGAATGCTCAATGATCCGCATCAATGATCTTCTTTTCTATTTTAATTTAGTCAATGTTAAAAGGTTATGATTTACATATTGGCTATTTGGGGTAAACATAAGTGCTAGAGGCCAATTTGTATGATGATGCGAGGTCAACCTTTTAATGAATTACACTTTTACAAGTTATTAGAGAATATGTTTTTGTACAATCTTAATTATGAGATTAAGCCTTCATACCTTCATAAGTTTGAAAGTTTTTAAAGAAATAATTGAATTTGCTTAACAACAAAAAAAATTCCCGCAGTTTAACAAATTAAATGAAAGTTTCAATTCATTTGACAACACAAAACAAGTTATAATACTATGTCGAGATAGCTATCCTTTCATGAGTATTTTTCTGTTTCAACTAGTCCTTATGCATCTTCTTGTAAGTGTCCCTTATCATGGCAATCTAATGCCTAGCTTTCTAGCTGATGAATATGATAAAACACAAGATTAATACATTCTCATGAACAACTAAACTAAATGGCCTAGGTGTCTATCCCAAGTATCACAATCAACTTAAATCATCAACTAGATCTTCATAAGAAAAAGGCTTTCGTTGTTTCAAATAATAACTAGCCTTGGATTTAATAGAACAAAAAACTAATAATGAATCAAGATTCAAGAATGTGCAACATTTGGCTAAAGGAGTGTCCAAGTCTCTAGTGTCAAAGTCCAATAGCATAATCCTTATTCTTTCCTATCATCAAACATTCATAAGATAAAGACTTTGTCTCACTCATTTGTCACCAATTATCAAAGACATGAATCTATTCAATTATAGTGACAAACAATAGCATTGCAATTGAAGTTCTTCACAATTCCACTAACAAACAATAGATTTGAGAAAAGAGAAGAAATAAGTAAAATTTGACTTTGAGAAGTGAATAATTGTGTTTACAAGGAATTGAAAAATAAGAGTTATCTGAAGCAATGTTATTAGAACTTAACCATTGAACGGTCAGGCATCTGGTCGAGCATCTTGTTCATGGTTTAAGTGGTATGACTAACCAGTTCAAGTTTTTTATATAAAATTTTAAAAAATAATACAATATGATTTTAAAAAATCTAAATAATAAATATTAATATAAATATATAGATCTTTTGTTATAATATTATACTACTTTAATTTATCTTTTTATTTTATTGAAAATATTGATAACGCTGATTTAAAGCAACAGCGGGAGATTTACAAATAGTGGTGGAATATAAGAGCTATTTGCCACAATTGTTGTTACATGACTCTACGTAAAATGCAAAAACATCATCTATATAGCCGGAAATTAAATTGAAAGAATTTCAAGTGGTATCAAATGTCATGTTTTGGTTAGAATGACTGAAGACTTGGTCAACAAAAATGATGACCGCCATATTGAAAAAGTCATCTGATTGTTATGTAAAATTGAGTCTTGTATTTAGTCCTATTTTTCTGCCTATATTCGTTACATAGTGGTGCCTATTTGCCACTCCTTTCTTTCTATTATTTAGCTCCTACTTTTACTGCATGTTTTGACTTGGTAATTACTATAGTATTATCAACACTCTATAAATAGAACAACCAACACCTAGTTTGGTGTGGTAAATTTCCTATTAACCAAATACTATTCAGTAAATTTTATATGGTATCAGAGCCTTTACTTCTCTAATCAAGATGTCCCTCCATACTACTTCCTCGGCTCCTAGTAGCACCACAAATTCATCTAATGGCCTTCTTCCCACACCTTCTTTTAGTCATCTTATCAATGTGAAGCTCACACAAGAAAATTATCTACTTTGGAAGGCATAGTTTCTTCCATATTTCCGTAGTCAACAACTTCTAAGATATGTCGAGGGCACCGAAACTACTCCAACAAAGATGATCACTTAAACTACGGAGACAAGTACAACTCAAGTCCAAAATCTAGCCTACCAAACTTGGCTTTAGCAGGACCAAATGGTGTTAAGTGTGCTACTCTTATCTCTCTCCAAAGAGGTATTATCTCAAATTTTATCTTGTACTACCTCGCATGAAGCTTGGCAAGCTTTAGAACATATGTTCTCCTCAAGATCCAAGGCTCGGATGATGCAAATTTGACTACAACTCTCTACCATACAAAAGAGGGATTTGTCTGTTGCAGACTACTTCAACAAGGTAAAGCACCTTGCTGATACCTTGGCTGCAATAGGCAAACCTCTTGAGGATGAAGAGGTTGTTAGTTATCTCCTAACTGGTCTTGACTCAGAGTTTGATCCATTGGTGACATCTATCACCACAAGAACTGACTCTATGT